>KQ996054.1:91712-120155 GCA_001598015.1 Dorcoceras hygrometricum | reverse complement strand
ATCAAACTCTCCTCGATATCCACTGCATTGTTCACAGCATCCATGAAAGTCGCCGGGGACCCAGACAGCACCATCCGATACAGGTCAGGTCTCAAGCCCTTCAAAAACTTGTTCCTCTTTGTTCGTTCCTGGTTCGCCACAGCTGGCATGTACACTAGAAGCGCAGAAAACCGCCTCGCATACTCGGCCACACGCATATCACCTTGCTTCAGGTTATCAAACTCACGTTCCCGACTAGCGAAGTAGGACTCTGGTGTGTATTCGCGTCGAAAGGCCTCGCAGAAAACATCCCAAGAGAGCACCGTCCCACTATCTCGGAGCATCCTAGAAGTACTCCTCCACCAGCGCTGAGCATCATCTCGCAGCTGCAGCACTGCCAACTTCAGTCTCTTTTCTGGAGCATACTCCAGGGTATCAAACAGCTCCTCCATCTGAACAAGCCACGCCTCAGCCCTAGCGCCACCCTCGGTACCGGCCAACGTCGGTGGGTTCGTCCGCTGGAATCGGGCTAAGACTAACTCCATTCCACCTATCTGCCTAGTGACGTCCTCCACCTGGGCGTCATCATCACTACCTGCTCTAGACTCCTCTACAGAACGTCTAGTCCTCCTACCTCCTCCACGTCTCGGCGGCATCTAATCAAGCCTAGAGGTAAGATCTCACAGCAGATAAAATAACAAGGCAGATAATAGATCACATAAGTCACAGAGGAAATAAAAAATCAAATCAAAACTCTGTGCCTAGACTCAAGTGTGATCAAAAGAAATCGAGCTTATCCCAGTTTAAGCTCTGATACCAAAAATGTCAGGCCCCGTGCTAATTACCAACAATTAACACATAATAAGCGCATAATTACGGAAGCTTAAAATCAGGGCTTAAAAATTTTTCAAAATACAAGGCCTGAACTTCAAATCATTCATTCAAAATATTCGATATTCAAAATAGAAGTTTACTCAACTCGATACAACAAGTAACCACATAATTCAATTCAAAAAAATATAGATCCCCAAATATTGGATAACACAGGGCATCCCCCGGTTCAATACATATCATAAATAAACTGGGACTCAGGAACGCGGGGATCGACCAACTGAACTTCCACTCGGTCCAGCTTGGTTACCTGAAACTCCTGCAAATGGGTAACACAGACCCAAACAACAAAAGCAGGAAACGAATACGAGGTCAAGCCTCAGTACGAAGAGCTATCAAAGCAGTAAACATGCAACATGCTACAATCAATGCTATGAATGCATGAGGGCTATCAAGAAGTCGGATAGCTAGACCAGTCTATCAACTGGCAACTCAAATCAAGCCTCTATACCACACACAGCCAATCAGCCGGTGGAAATCATCGGTCCGTGATCATCGGGGCCCGTCAGCCCATCACAGCTCGGGGGTAGACACTCGAATCCGGTAGTCACCACTCCGACGATAGCGTTGGAATTTTCGGACACGACTCAACAGTCGGCCAGTCACAACGTGGCACCCAATCAGGTAATCAAATCAATCTGTCAAAGGCTCAAGATGTATGCAATGAATGTCATTCAATAATCAATGCGCAATGCATACAATTCATTTCATGAAACAGAATATAGAACTCAATCAATTCCACAAACTGTAACACGTATAAACACAGAATTCACATCAGCAAATCCATAACATCGATCACAACCATGTTCACGCCTAAACTGCTAAGAGTTGCACTGCAAAACGACACCGTTCTAACTTACCAAAACGACGCCGCAGCAATATCAGCAGACAACAACTCTCGCAAGCAAAACAAACCATCTGCTGATCGCGCGAAGTTCTCAAAACGACGACGCATCTCGACGCCTTTGAAATTGCGTATCTGCTGAACTCTCAACCAAAAGCTCAAAACGCAGCGTTTCCACTAACTCAAACGACGCCGCTTCTCAACGCTAATATTTGCGCTTCTGCTGATCAGCAGCAAGCAATACGTCACGCCTACGCCATCATGTCTATCGGCAGATCTCAAACCATCTGCTGATCTCTCTTCACAAACGCATCTGCTGAAATTAATAGTCAACATTCCAAAACGTTGACTAACACGTGTCGCTTTCTCGCACAATCTCGCGCTAAACGCAAAATCTACCAGCAGCAACTTCAACTCGAACCAAAACCAGCGATCTACCGTGCGTCATGATGACGTCATCTCTGCTGATTCAAAAATTCACCAGCACGAGCTACAGTAACTTTGACCAGCGTTGACTTTATCAAAAATCGAAAATTCTCATTTCCTAACCAAGCGCTGCGACTGAAATTTCAGCAGGAACTTCATTTCTTTCGCCAATTCCTCAAAACACACGTGATTAATCCCAATCAACACAATTAATCACTAAACCAAATTCTCAAACCTCACAGATACAGCTGCTGAATACTTAACTCTCCATCTGTAATATCAAACGACAACGATTCTTCAAATGGTGTAGAAAAAGATCAGCTTTTACGTGCCTCGATTTGAAGCTTTGCAACAACAGCAAATTTCCTGCAGGAATCCTCCCTTTGAGCAACACACGATCCTTTCTAAAATTCTTTTGAAGAACACTTTAAACTTTTCTTTGCAAAAGATCCAAATGTTACTTTAAAAACAAGTATTTATATGAAAGGGATTAGTGGCAAGCTACTTGTGAAATCAAGCATGACACACTCCTAAAAGTTAGTAAAATTCCCTCCATATTATTTTAATTTGTAAAACACCAAACCCTTTTCAAAAGAAATCATTTTACCTCCTTAAAACATTTTACAATCAATTTCAAACCAACTTGTGCATTGCTCTTTGGAGTTACCTGCTGGAACCAGCCGCAGCGCACCATTACCTGCTGATATCAACAATTCAGCAGATACACAATATTTAAAATTGCCAATTGGCCCGTACGATTAATAGAATGCATAAATGTGGTCCTATGGATTTTGGGGCGTTACATTTTATCTGTTGCATACACGCATTTGTCATATTGAGCTCAGATCTGTTTAAACCATGCCTTGTTATCTTGATCTGTGCGTACCAGGATGCTTTTTTAGAGGCCGAGCTGGTAACTCCCGTTACCCTCATCTCCCTGCTGGGATCTGCTAGCCACTATGAGCGGAGTGGGTAGCTCCCACACCTCATGAGTTGGGCAATATCAGGTTGAGCTGTGTTTTGCATCTGGTGTCGTGTGTGGAGACGAGTGGGTAGCTCCCATATACTCACACACCCCGTGGCTGCTATTGTTCAGTTGATCAGATTCGTTTGTTGAGCAGCTGTTGAGATCCTTTGGCTCCCTGCTTTCGATTGTAGCCTCGTTCTCATGCATAGCATTTGCATATTACTTGTTGCTTTTCATTAGTTGTTTTATGTTGCTCTCCGTACTGGGGTTTGACCCCGTGTCCCTCTGGGGCTGGTGTTTGTTTGTCTGTGTGTGTTTTCAGGTTATCATGGTTACTCAGCTGATCGTGGAGTTGACCCAGCTGGAGGTGCCCCAGGAGGTGGTTAGAGTGTCCCAGTTAGCGTATAGCATATATGTATCAGTACTGTTAGCCGGGGGTGTTAACATAAAATTTATTAGTTGTTGCAAATACTCAGTTATCTCTATGTATTCAGTTGTGACAACTTCAAATACACAATCAGCGATGAGATAACCAATTACTTCAAGGGAGAAAGAACTGTTTTAACGGAAAGAGCTTTCAGGCATAAGGAACGAACAGCTTCAAACGCTATAATATGTTTAAATTGGAAAGAATCAATGATCACGATTGAATCGTACAAATTCCTGGAATTAAGGAGACATTATCAGAGCTATTTTGGGTAACAGTACACAGTACGCAGAGGACGTTATACGATGTTTACCCAAATATGGTTATACGACAATTCAGCCCTGACGAAGCGCAATTTACCTTCAGTGGAGAAGTGTATGCGATTGTACGATACGATGAAGATATGCAAAGGAGAATATTTCTGACCGTTGAGATAAAAGGGTATAAATAGCTGAAGTTTCAAATGTAGAAGTCTCTCTTGCTCGCTCTTGGTCGTTACTCTCACAGTCTGCTTTGTGCTCTCAGTGATTTTATTTTGAAAAAGCTTTCTTCCTCGTTCTGGGATTATAACAAGTATTCAATCGAAAATATCCCAAGTCCCAAAATCTCAATCTCGAGGAATTTTCAAGATCAAGTCTTCATAGATTAATCTTCGAGATATCTTCTGGTTTACATTTGTAAACAGTTCTTGTTGATAAAAGAACCAGAAGATTTATAGCACTCAATAGTTGTGTATTCCATTGTATAATCTTTTTGAGTCTGTAACAAATGTGCTACATAAAGTCGTTTGAGTAAAATCAAAGTGTTTGTAAACAGCAGCTGCGTCTGCGTGTATTTGGAGATTGGTAGGAGTTCACTTGGAGCGTGGCTCAATGACCGGGTGTTTACAGTGTCTGTACTCATCAAAGCCTTCTAGTGGAACCTTCCTGAAAAGGAAGAAGGGGAGACGTAGGATTTGATATCCGAACTTCCATAAACAAATCTCTTGACCTTGCACTTTTACGTATTGCATTTATTTTCAGTTTATACTGTTCACTGGTTAAATCAATTTTTTTCCGCACATTTATTGTTAGTCGAGAGATCATAATTTTGACTGAGATACCTTAAATCTGGTAACACAGATTTAAGTTAAGCGAGGCGCTTGTAAAAATCGTTTTAAGGTTTCGAAAATTTTAAATATAAGGAGTTCATTCAACCCCCCCCCCTTCTGAACTCCTAAGGCTGTTTTTGATCCATATTGATCCTATCAATTGGTATCAGAGCCTGCGCTATCTCAGTATTGAACAATTTGTTATTTGTGATTTATATATTTCAATATGTCTACCTCTCACAACAAGATTGCTATATTTTCGAATGATGACTATGATGACTGGAAGATCAGAATGCAAGCGCACTTAGCTGCTCAAGACGAAGATATGTGGTCAGTCATCACTGATGGTCCAATGAAAATAATGAAGATCAACATAGCATTCGCGAAATCTGATGGTGCACCTGAGTATGTAGAAAAGAGGAGACATGAGTATACTAACGAGGAGAAAATGAAAGCAAACTTGGACAATGTGGCCAGAGATATCTTGTACAAGACGCTGGATAAAAATATGTTCAGCAAAATCAAAACCTATACCACTGCCAAGGAGATTTGGGAGAAGCTGACTCAAATTTGTGAAGGCAATGATGAGACAAAGGAGAACAAGCTTAAAGTGGCCCAGCAAAATATGAGTCCATAAAGATGAAAGATGTAGAAACCATGGCGGAGTTCGATGAGCGTTTTAGTGTTGTGGTGATAGAGCTTACCAGTTTGGGAAAATAGTACAGCAACCAAGAGCTGGCACTCAAGTGATGAGAGCGTTTCCCAGAGAGTGGTATGTTAAGACCATGGCGATGCGGGAATCCAAAGATCTGAACAAGTTGGAGCTTCATGATTTGTTCGCAAATCTAAAAGCATATGAGTTTGAGCTAGAGACAAGATCTGAAGCTAGACCCTCGACATCCCAACCAACCAAAGCACTAACGGCAACAACATCTGAACAGTGCTCTCCAATCACAAGCAAATCCGCAGAACAACTCAGCAACGATGACATGTCCCTCTTCGTTAAGAAGTTTGGGAAATTCATGAGAAAATCCTACAACCCTTCTTTCTCTTATAATAATTATAATAAATCTGAAAAGTTATCTACTGATATGAACTATTTCAACTGTGGTCGTCCAGGTCATTTTGCTGCTGACTGTAACAGGCCAAAGAAGGAGGACAGACCCAGAAAAGATGAGAAGAAGGACGAAAGATCAAAGGAAAGATCCAAAGAAAGAAGAATGAGGACAAGATCTGATAAGAGGCCCAGCAGAAAGAACGATCGCAAAGTAATGGTTGCTGAGGAGAGCAACAAAAACTGGGTGGACACAGATTCCGATTCCTCATCAAGCAGCTCTTCTTCAAGCGACAGTGAACAGGAGGAAGTTCACTGCCTAATGGCTAACCAATCTTCAGATGATGAGGTATTCGATTTTTCAAATACTGAATTTACAAGGGAGGACCTAATCACTGCATTAAATGAAATGGTCCATGAGTACCGTAAGCTTTCTCAGACATTCAAGGAAGTCAAAGCTGAATACATAGATTTAAAAAATAGTTCAGTGGAACCAAGATCTGTTCAACTTGGTAAAGCTGACAGTTTAAAATCCGAGTTGATTAAGCTGAAGGCTGAGAATGATTCGTTGAGATTGAGATCCAGTGAGCTTGAGTCTGAAATTGAGAAGTTAAATCTGATAATGAGCTCCTGGACCCAGTCTTCTGTTTCTCTAGATAAGCTTTGTGAAATTCAGAAGCCAGTGATTGATAGAACTGGCTTAGGTTTCAATGCTGGTGAAAACAGCGCTGGAGAAACCAGTACTCAGTCATATCTGGTATATGACAAGTTCAAAAATATGAGCTTTGTCAAAGCCAATATGACACATGATACATGCGAGTTGGTAAGGAATGATGACCAGATCTCAGGACAACTGAATCAAAAAGGGAAAGCTGGTATTGGATATGTCAGACCCGAGAACACTAAGTCCAGTTGGCTAAAGAACAGACTTGACAAGGAAAAGGCGAAAGCTGGATCCAAATCATTTGTTCAGAACCAACAAAGACGCGGTTCTAAGAAGGTCAAATCTGAATGGAGAAAGGTTCGGCCCTTTAGTGATCTGAATGGTCAAAATATCAAACCAACACTCAACAGATCTCACAATATTTCTGCACAGACCCTTATGGACTATCATACTGGGAAAACTGTTAGGGTAATTCAAGTATGGGTCCCGAAAGGGGTAATTCTATCTGGAACCAAGTAAAATTGGGTACCAAAGTCTGTTTTAATGATTGCACGATAACAGGTACAAAGCTAAAGATGTGTCAATCATTTGGTATCTTGATAGTGGGTGTGCAAGACACATGACTGGAAACCCAAAGCTGTTATCAGATGTTACTCCACACAAAGAAGCAAAGATAGTCTTTGGTGATAACTCACATGGTAACACTGTGGGTAAGGGTAAGCTTACCCACGGTAACATTTCAATATCTGATGTCCTAGTTGTTGATAGCCTGCGCTATAATTTGATTAGCATAAGTCAGCTATGTGACAAAGGTTACATAGTTAATCAACAGCACACATGCACAGTTCAGAGTCCAGAAGGACTATCTGTATTGGTAGGTAAAAGATCGGGGAATACCTACATTATCAATTGGTCGAAACCAATGGGATCTGAACAGATCTACCTAGCAGCTAACTCTTCCAAGAGCTGGTTGTGGCATCAGTGAATGAATCATCTAAACTTTAAAACACTTGCCCATTTGAGTCAGCATGAACTAGTTTCTGGTATGCCCAAAATTAATTTTTCTAAGGACAAGATCTGTGCCGCATGTCAGCTTGGTAAACAAATTAAATCTACTTTTAAAAAGAATGGCGGTAAACGTTCTTCCCGAATCTTAGAGCTTTTACATATGGATCTTTTTGGTCCTATTCCCGTAACAAGCTTAGGGGGAACGAACTACACCCTCGTTGTTGTTGACTATTTTACAAAATTTACTAGGGTGTTGTTTTTAAAAGCAAAATCTGACACTGCTGACCAGCTCATTCGGCTTTTAAAAAGTTTACAAAATGACAGATCTTGTACAGTAAACAGGATAAGAAGTGATCGTGGTACCAAGTTTTTAAATCAAAAACTAACTTCTTATCTAGAAGACTTAGGGATAAAGCATGAGCTTTCAGCAGCGAGAACTCCTCAGCAGAACGGGCTGGTTGAGAGGAGAAATCGCACTTTAAAAGAAGCTGCAAGATCTATGATTGCTTACTCTGGGGAACGACTACACCTCGTTGTTGTTGACTTATTTTACAAAAGTTTTACTAGGGTAGTTGTTTTTTAAAAAGCAAAATCTGACACTGCTGACCAGCTCATTCGGCTTTTAAAAAGTTTACAAAATGACAGATCTTGTACAGTAAACAGGATAAGAAGTGATCGTGGTACCAAGTTTTTAAATCAAAAACTAACTTCTTATCTAGAAGACTTAGGGATAAAGCATGAGCTTTCAGCAGCGAGAACTCCTCAGCAGAACGGGCTGGTTGAGAGGAGAAATCGCACTTTAAAAGAAGCTGCAAGATCTATGATTGCTTACTCTGGAATTTCTCAATAATTTTGGGCAGAAGTATTTAATACAGCTTTCTACACTCAAAACATATCTATGATTAATAAGTTGCACGCAAAACCCCATATGAAATCTAGAGTGGTAAGAAACCTGATATATCATATTTCAGGGTGTTTGGGTGCAGATGTTTCATTCATAATAATGGTAAAAAGAACCTAACAGCTTTTCTGATGCAGGTATCTTTATAGGTTATTCAGCAGTGAGCAAAGCTTATCGAGTTTTCAACAATCGAAATCTGACCTTTGAAGAATCAGCACACGTTGTATTTGATGAGACAAGCTTTAGATCCAACTCTGCTGTGAGCCTCAACGATTTATTCACACGCCTAGAATCATCCAGCATTGATGACTCAGATGATGACGTGGCACAACAAAGATACTCAGCAAAGATACAACCAGTGCTGGACACACCGCATGACAATGCTCAACAAGATCTGACAGGTAATCCAGTAGTCATCGATTTAACTAACGTTGACTCAACACAGGATCAGATCTCTCCAAGCGTGCCTGCTGATGGAGCTGAAGCGACGAATGCTCAAGATGCTGTTAAAACAGATGTTGCACAAATAGATCTCGCCACACAACAATCAACATATGATGCACAAAATACGAGCACTTCTCACCAAACATCTGGTTCAAATCTGGAACAAGTACCTTATCAATTGACATCAAACAATCCAGATGTGGCTATCCAGAAAGACATCCAAGCAGAACAGGAATCAAATCCAATTGGACTTGATCTCCGGTGGAATAGAAATCATCCACCCGAGCAGGTCATAGGTAACATCGAATCTCTTGTTCGCATACGAAGCCATCTTATGCATGATCATTTTGATTAAGCATTCATCTCACATATAGAACCAAAACAAATAGATGAAGCCTTAGCAGACCCAAGCTGGGTAGATGCAATGCAAGAAGAACTTAATCAGTTCAAGCGAAATAATGTTTGGCAACTTGTACCTAGACCTCTTAATCATTCAGTGATAGGAACTAGATGGGTTAGGAACAAATTGAATGAAGACGGAATAGTAACAAGAAACAAAGCTAGACTAGTTGCTCAGGGCTTTAGGCAAATGGGAGGCATAGATTTTGATGAAAACTTTGCACCTGTAGCTAGATTAGAAGCTATTAGCATGTTCTTAGCATATGCTGCATTTAAATATTTTAAAGTGTTTCAAATGGATGTTAAGAGCGCATTTCTTAATGGCATCTTAACTGAGGAATTGTAAAGCTAGACAGTTGCTCAGGGCTTTAGGCAAAGTGGAGGCATAGATTTTGATGAAAACTTTGCACCTGTAGCTAGATTAGAAGCTATTAGCATGTTCTTAGCATATGCTGCATTTAAATATTTTAAAGTGTTTCAAATGGATGTTAAGAGCGCATTTCTTAATGGCATCTTAACTGAGGAATTGTATGTTGCACAACCTCCTGGCTCCGTAAATCATACATATCCAGATTATGTTTATAAACTGGATAAAGCTCTGTATGGGTTGAAACAAGCACCCAGAGCTTGGTATGATACACTGTCAAAATTTCTTATCTAGCATGATTTCACAATAGGCACTGTTGATAAGACACTATTTAAATTTGTGAAATCTGATCATGTTCTGTTAGTTCAGATTTATGTTGATGATATCATATTTTGGTCAACTAACTCCAAGCTATGTCAGAAGTTTTCTAAGATAATGCAGGACAAATTCGAGATGAGTATGATGGGAGAGATGATGTTCTTTCTGGGATTACAAGTTAGACAGCTGGATAATGGAATTTTCATTAACCAAGCCAAATATACGAAAGAACTGCTGAAGAAATTTGGCATGGACAATTGTTCAGCAGCTGCAACCCCAATGAGCTCATCAATCAAGCTAGACAAAGACGAAGCTGGATCTGCCATTGAGGTATCATTATATCGTGGTATAATTGGCTCCGTGCTTTACTTAACTTCTAGCAGACCAGACATCATGTTTGTTGTCTGTATGTGTGCTAGATTTCAAGCAGAGCCTAAACAGTCGCACTATATAGCTGTAAAACGGATCCTTAAGTATTTAAAAGGAACTTCCAACGTGGTTCTTTGGTATCCCAAATACTCAAGCTTTCAACTAATCGGTTATAGTGATGCAGACTACGCAGGATGCAGGGTTGATCGAGAACCAGTGGCACTTGTCAATTCTTGGGAGATCGCTTGATTTCCTGGATTAGTAAGAAGAAAACATCTATTGCAACATACACAGCTGAGGCAGATTACTTAGCGGCTGGAAGCTTTGCTCAGATTCTATGGATACAACACCAACTTAAGGACTATGGCATTGATGCTTCTGAAGCGCCTATTCTTTGTGACAACACCAGTGCTATTGCAATCACTCAAAATCCTGTGCTGCATTCTAGAATGAAGCATATAGACATCAGGCATCACTTCATAAGAGATCATGTACTCAAGAAGGACGTCAAGCAGGAGTATCTGTCGACTGAGCAGCAAGTAGCTGACATCTTCACAAAGCCCCTGCCAGACGCTAAGTTTCTTATTTTAGAAATATGTTGGGTCTCTTAGAACTGCCTTGACTGTCTCTGTGCTAACAATTTTCAGGTTGAGCAGCTTTCTGTGTTTATCAAATCTGAGTCTACTGTTCAGGGGGAACATCGTGGAATTCAGGTTTGATAAAATATCAGGCTTGGGAGAACCTCAGCTTTAGGAGGAACGAGAGATCTGGATTAATAAGTGCTGAGTCAGCTGGATACTTATCCATGACCCGATCTCGCAATACCCCTGCTGATACAAAAAATAGATCTTAAGATTGTGACGTGTTAAGTATTTGGCGCTAGTTATCTATTTACCATTTCACCCTCTTGGTCAAAATTTGAAATCATTTTAAATATTCTTCTTATTTCGCAATATTGTCAAAATCTTTTCAAAATCATTTTACAATATTTTCAAAATCGTATTTGCGCCATTGGATGATTGACACGTGGTTGTCATCATGCGAAACGTCACATCCACATTTTCTCTCTATTGCCTTTTCACATTCTTCGTTTATTACAGCGCCTCCTTTTACTCTAACACTTACCTTGCGCATATATATTCTCTAGCATTTCTGTGTTCTTTCTTTCTGTGTGATATTTTTCAGGCGTATACTTCTTCAACCAATCTTATGTAATGGCATCTTCTCTCATCAGCAACACCAACCAAGTCTACTTTGCCTCTGTCCTCGCCATGGACAACGCAGGTATGGTGGCTATATGTTAGAAGCCCTAGTGGCGTCTGGTCTTAATGGGTTTCTGGGTTGTTTGTCGGAAATTTATGAAGCCGCTCTGGTCGAGTTCTTTCAAAACGCTTCGATAAGGGATGGTCAAGTTATCAGTACCGTTCAAGGGAAACTCGTGGAAATCTCAGAGGAAGTGTTTGCAAGGACTTTTGAGTTTCCGATGGAAGGACTGATGGATTTGAATGAGGTTCCGAAGGATTTTGTATTTGATGCGAGGAGTGTCTTCTCTTTTAATGGTGAGCATTTGAGCACTTCCTGCAAAAAGCGGGAAATGAAATTTGAGTTCAGGCTGCTGTGTGATATTCTGGAAAAATCGGTAACTGTGAAGGCCAGGTCATTTGATGCGATTACACATGAACGATTTTTGATGATGACTGCTATATATGGTGGAATTAAGGTCAACTGGGGCCGAATGTTATTTAACATCTTCAAAGTTATGGTGACGCCTGGATCTAGGCAAGCCAGGGGCTATGCTATACAAATTTGTATTTTGCTGAAAAATGTACAGAACTTGGAGTTGGGCAATTCCAAGGAGTTTCCTCCTCTCAAAATTTTGACTGCCAAAACTGTTGGCAGGTACATTGCTATCAATGAAAAGATTGGTGTAGACGAGGTGGAGGATGAATCCAGAGTGAAGACGACACCGGCGAAGAAGGTCGCGTCAAGGAAGAGGCCTGCGGCTGCTGTTCATGATCCAGTTGTGAAAAAGAAAAGGACTCGAGTTGGACAAGCTGTTGTCGCTAAAGATTCAGCACTAGTATCAGTGGCACAAGAAGCTATACCACTCCAAGTTGTTGAACCTATCACAGCTGCGCAACCTCCTAAGCTCAAGCGCAAAGCACCTAAAAGGAAGTTGAAGTTTCCTCAAGGTTCTGAGGATGAACCTGTTGCTAAGGATGCAGATGCGGGGGATGTGGAGAAACAAAGTGACGAGCCCACTGCTGATGAAGTGGACAACATTATTGCCCAGGTCATTACTTAAACTACACAGATGGATACAGATGTTGAGGAACCAGTAGGTTCAAGAGCTGATGCTATACCAGAGATTGGTGAAACAGTTTTTGTTGAAACTATTGTTGAGGAACAGATGGTACAGCGGTCCGATGAGACTGAGGACAGGATAGATATTTCATTTGCTGAATTTGCTCCTCTCGTTTTTCCAGTTTTCATCAGTGAAACCTATCGTATGTTTGAAACGGGGAGTGAGTCAGAGGATGAATTGGAGATGTCCGCGTCTAAGCAACCAAGTCAGATTTCTGAATCAGAGAACAGGATTGTTGAATCTGCTTCAGCTGCTTACTTGGTGGAGGAACCTATAGAAGAAACAGAGCAAAATCAAGGAACATAAATAGCAGATGATGTTCAACTGCTGACGTGAAAATATCTGGTGATGAGTCGATGACTCTTGAGGAACACTTGTCGACGATTCCCGATGGTTCCTCATTGCCTTCCTACTGGGGAAGTCACCAAAATTCAGTTTGGAAAGAGTATCACCATCAGAGGAGTCGATGAAGGAGACTGGTACTAGGCCAGTCTTCCCAAGATTCCTGCTGCTGCTAAGGGGAAGGCGCCCCTTCAGGGAAAGATCCAATTAAGGGAATCCGGCCAAGGAAATATTTTCACTGATCTATGCCGATATTGAGTTACTTGTACAGCTGCGAGAACAAGTCATAGATGATGTAGATAAATTCTTTCAATTTCAAGAGATTGGCTGCTTTGAAGATCGAGGATATTTATGTGAAGGAAGAACAAGTCTTGAGTTGGGCAGAAGCAGATTCAACTAGAATATCTCTTCAAAGGAAGATGTACATTCTAACCAAGTACAGAGAGCTGCTACTCAGAAAATTTCTAAAGGCAAGGAAGAAAAATTTTGTTACTGGTGAATCTTCTTCCGCCATCGATCTTAAGGTATTGTATATGTTATCCAACCTTCATCTTTTTGTCCTGAAAGAGTTGAAAATAGAGATGCAAGCACACGGTCTTATATGGGAAATGACGTGTTGCTCCAGACTTTTTGAAGGTACTAATCGCGATCGTGGCGCTGTGATCGCCAGATCCAACGAAAATATTCGTTCTTCATGTTGGATTCGAACCATTATCCATGTTGATGGGTCTTTGGTTATTGAGCCATGCGCTGATTACTGGAAGACTTTACCTCGGCGCCTCATTTGTAATGAAATTTTGCCTCAGATTGCTTATGTAGATACTCTTCCCCCTGTAAGTGATTTCTTTAAGCTGCTCAAGAAGAAATGGGCAGATTTCTGTATAGAAGCGGCAGAATTCTTTATGTTTGGTAAACTCTTTCCCGTGGGTTCACTCAATTTTTGCAGAGCTCTTACTATTGTTGAGCCAGCTCAACAATTTGGTTCTCGCCGACCGACCTTTGCGACTTGGGGTTGGTCCAAATTATGTACAGCTTTTCTGTGGTTTAGTTTGTTTGGTGGTTTGCAAACAGTTCATTTCAGCATTCTCCGTTCAGCTGTTGTTTCAGTTAGACCAGTTTTGGGCGCTGCCAGCATTTTTGATACAGTTGTACAGTTAGCTCCAGTTCCTTCTCTTTCCGATACAACTTTTGATTCTGATGTATAGATGGATGCTATTCAAAGTTCATATTCCGATTCAGATTCCTCCTCCGGTCATGATTTAATGGATATTCATGTGGATACCCCCTGCTTTTCACTACGGCTGATGCTCTTCAAGGAACAAATTCATGTGGATACCCCCTGCTTTTCACTACGGACTGATGCTCTTCAAGGAACAAACACAGTTGTTGATCAGCCTCGCTTAATCTCTACTGCTCCTACTGCTACAGTTTTCACAGAGTCGTTCGCCCAGCTACGGGATTCTATCTATCAGATATCTATCAAGCAGGTGCGGACGCAAAGAAGTCTTGACGATCTCAAGAGCGAACTATTGTTTAAAATCGACAATCTTGCGAAAGCCTCTGCTGAAGCTCGAGATCAACAGACTCAATACATTCATAATTCTCTTAAGAGTGTTCGCCAAGAAGCCCGAACTCAAGGCGATGTTCTGTTTGTTAAATTGAATGAATTTCAGAAAGGAACTCGTGCTCACCATGCTCTCGTCACTACTGAGTTGGCAGATATTCGAAATGAGGTCAAGGCAATGAATGAGCAGCTTGCTACTATTCAGAGTGAAATGCTAGGCTTCCGTGCGCAAGCACAGGAAAATCATCTAAACCTTTCAACCCAGCTTGGCTTCCTTGTTGATTATATCAATCGGGGTGGTTATGCCAAAAAGGGGGAAGGTGGTATCAGCCGTACTCAGCCACCTCCGGATGATCAAAGAAGACCAATTGGGGGCAGTGGTAGCAGAGGTAGTGGTGGTGATGGTAGCAATCAAAGAAGAGACAGGGGTGGTTCTTCGAAGAAAAGACATTCCTGCAGCAGTGGAGGTGGTGGACCAGTTGGTCATATAAGACGGGATGCTGAATATTGGATTTGTGGAAAGAGACAGTTTTAAGGATGTTCGGCTTATTGTACAAATCTTTTGTACTTGATCAATTTTGTTTATAAAATTTTAGCAGACTTGAGCAATATATTTTTGCATCTATAAGTCATAAAGCTGCTAAGTTTTGTCATCACCAAAAAGGGAAAAATTGTTAAGATAAAATTTATTAGTTTTGGTGATAACAAAATAAGACCAAGAAATGATCTTAAGCTTTCGCAGAAGATTTCAGAAGTCATGACGTCATCCAAGTGTAGTGAGAATTTCAGACTTCGTGACGTCATACAAGTGGATTGAAGATTTCTAAGTTTCGAAGAGCTCTAAGTCAAGCGTTGACATCTGAGTTGACTTTTCAGGAAATATTCAGAACTCAGCAGAGTCAAGTATTCAGAGTTTCAGTCTTTGTTGTCGGGTTGATGCTTTCGAAACAGATTTGGTTATTTGGATCAGTTCAGATATCGGGAACAGTTATTCAGACTTGAAATTACAGTGAGAGATCTGTTGTTAGAAGCGAAGTGTATTCAGACTTGAGTAACATATTGTGGTATATTGTTTCAGTTTCGGGTATTTCAATTGTGAACAGTATCTACTTAGTTACCTCAGATCTCAGTAATTCAGAAGTGAATGTATTCAGTTCTTGAGTAAAGTAGCTTCGACATCAGAAGTGATAAATTCAGATTTTGGGTTATATGAGTAACGGAACTTTCAGATTTCGAGACAGTATCAGTTGTTGCATTCAGTTGTTGCAAATACTCAGTTATCTCTATTAATTCAGTTATGACAGCTTCAAATACACAATCAGCGATGAGATAACCAATTACTTCAAGGGAGAAAGAACTGTTTTAACGGAAAGATCTTTCAGGCATAAGGAACGAACATCTTCAAACGCTATCATATATTTAAATTGGAAAGAATCAATGATCACGATTGAATCATACAAATGCCTGGAATTAAGGAGACATTGTCAGAGCTATTTTGGGTAATAGTACACAGTACGCAGAGGACGTTATACGATGTTTACCCAAATATGGTTATACGACAATTCAGCCCTGAAGTTTACCTTCAGTGGAGTAGTGTATGCGATTGTACGATACGATGAAGATTTGCAGAGGAGAATATTTCTGACCGTTGAGATAAAAGGGTATAAATAGCTGAAGTTTCAAATGTAGAAGTCTCTTGCTCGCTCTTGGTCGTTACTCTCGCAGTCTACTTTGTGCTCTCAGTGATTTTATTTTGAAAAATCTTTCTTCCTCGTTCTGGGATTTCAAAAAGTATTCAATCAAAAATATCCCAAGTCCCAGAATTTCAATCTCGAAGAATTTTCAAGATCAAGTCTTCATAGCTTAATCTTCGAGATATCTTCTGGTTTACATTTGTAAACAGTTCTTGTTGATAAAAGAACCAGAAGATTTATAGCAATCAATATTTGTGTATTCCATTGTAAAATCTTTTTGAGTCTGTAACAAACGTGCTACATAAAGTCGTTTGAGTAAAATCAAAGTGTTTGTAAACAGCAGCTGCGTCTGCATGTATTTGGAGATTGACAGGAGTTCACTTGGAGTGTGGCTAAGTGACCGGGTGTTTACAGTGCCTGTACTCATCAAAGCCTTCTAGTAGAACCTTTCTGAAAAGGAAGAAGGGGAGACGTAGGATTTGATATCCAAACTTCCATAAACAAATCTCTTGACCTTGCACTTTTACTTATTGCATTTATTTTCAGTTTATACTGTTCACTGGTTAATCGATTTGTTTCGCACATTTATTGTTAGTCGAGAGATCATAATTTTGACTGAGATACCTTAAATCTGGTAACACAGATTTAAGTTAAGCGAGGCGCTTGTAAAAATCGTTTTAAGGTTTCGAAAATTTTAAATATAAGGAGTTCATTCAACCCCCCCCCCCTTTGGAACTCCTAAGGCTGTTTTCGATCCATATTTATCCTATCAGTTAATCGATTTGTTTCGCACATTTATTGTTAGTCGAGAGATCATAATTTTGACTGAGATACCTTAAATCTGGTAACACAGATTTAAGTTAAGCGAGGCGCTTGTAAAAATCGTTTTAAGGTTTCGAAAATTTTAAATATAAGGAGTTCATTCAACCCCCCCCCCTTTGGAACTCCTAAGGCTGTTTTCGATCCATATTTATCCTATCAGGGGGATTCCCTGTGCTTTATTGTATTCAGTTGTAGTGTTGTTGATTGGTGGTCGATGCATGTTGTAATGTTTTTTTATTTGAGCATCCAAATTTCAGTCCAAGCTAGTTTCAGTTGTCTAAGCTGATTTCTGTTTCTTCCAGCTTAGAAGCACGATCCAGATGGTTTCTTGAAGGATTTCGCCCCAAGCACAATCCCGAGCTGGAGCAGCTTTTCTTTTAAATCAAATGCTTCGGATGGGAATTTGTTTTTATAAAAATATGGTAACAAGTTTACAAATTAAAATAGTGGTAGGGAGTTTTTATCAATTTTCAAGGATTTGGTAAGCTAACCATGCCTAATCATTGTACTTCTACCTACTGCAATCATGCTCCCACATTTAAGATTTCTACATAAGTAGCTCATTTTTGTTACAAGAAAATCTTTCATTTCTTTCAAAATATACAAGAGCTCTCCGAGTGTGCTTGAGACGATTTCCATCCAATTCCATATGCTGTTGCGATTCACAGTTCAGGCAAGTAAAATTAATTCTTGATGCATCTGGAAAACATATATTTTTTCTTCGTTGTTTTCGGTTGTATGCTTGCGTGATGCATGTTCCATTTCAGCCAATTTAAGTTCAAGTTTAAGCCAAGGATTCGCTGCTTTGATGTTTTAAGTTTTGAGGAAACTGACCAGTTATCTTTTAGCAAGCAGTTGTGTTTTTAAAATACTGAGTTGTACAGATTTCCAGATAAGATAAGCCAAAGAGAAGTTATGTTTTCTGGTGTGCTGTAAAAGTTATGGACATCGACTTTGAACGGATAGGCGGTGCTGATTTGATCGGGACTAGGTTCTGCTCGAATAAGCTGAGCTGGTCTGTTTAGAGACTGTCTAAGCTGGTGCATTACCCTCGTTTAAAGCAGATTTGGCCTATGTTCTTCGCCGATCTACGTGATTCGTTGCTAAACTGATTGGGTTTCTCAAAGATGAAATTATTCTTATGAAGCTTATGTTACCATTTTACTGCGCGTAAGCTATTTTCTTGAAACCAAATATGTTTTGTTATGCGTAAGCTGTTTTTCGTAGAACCGGATCTGTTCTTCCTATTCGTAAGCTATTTTCATTAGCCAAAGTTGTCTTCACGCCTGTGATCTGTTTCCTTTAGCCAAATCCGTTTTGTGTTCTTCCGAGCTGGTTTCTGCTATCATCAACTCGTAGCCCAGCTGTACACTCAGTAATATTGTTTTTAAAGACAAAATGAGTTTCATAGCAGTGAATCATCCAGTTTTCAGCGATCGATCTTCGATCAAGAGAAATGTCTTATAGCTATTTTAAAAGTAAAGGAAGTAAAGTTTCAGTTTTAAGGACTTATGGCATAGAGGACCCGGTCAATCAGGAAGGGACAGGATTACGTTATGACTATAATCCCTTCACAGGAAGGGACCAAGATTATGGAATTATTGTAATCCCTTCATAGAGAGTTACTGAATTCAGATAACATGCTTCATGCACCAGGACCACCAGAGAGCCTCTAGACCATAAGTCACTCAGTATAAAAGCGATTCAGATCTGATGCCCAAATCTGTCTTTCAGTAGCAAGATTTTCAGTTCAGATGACTTCCTTTAATTTATTCATCAAGATTCAGTTATGCCTGCATTATGTGATCTTTGTTATCCTCAGTTTTACTTGTTGAGCCCCTAGGCTGACTAGTTTTCCCGATGCAGGTGAGGCAGCTCAGGGGCAGGCGGTAGCACGAGCTGATACCAGATTTGGGGGTTGCGTGTGTTTGTCAAAGGCCATCGTTTCCGCGAAGTCAGAGCTGTTGTTGTTTTTGATCTTTTGACGAAAACTGTATTAAGATCCATTACAACAATAGATAATTCATATAGAGTTCCAGTAGTTTTAATATCTCATTTTGTAATCAAAATCTGAAATTCTTGTGTTCTAAATCTGTTTCTACTGTTTAATTTTAGTGCCAACTGTTTGTGTTCAGTTTTTGTAAGGAAATACAGCTTACAACATTTCACATTTAGTCCTTATATTCCTTTCAATTTTCCAATTACTCCATTCTGTTGATTCCCATGGGTTTGGGCGTCACAACTTGGTATCAGAGCATGGTTCTGAGATAAACACACACTTCCCAGTCTGGAGCAGCTTTCGCCGTCTGCATCTCCTGATCCGTGAGTTTATTTGTTATGTTAAGAGTCATTTCTCTTTCGAGTTTTGATGTTCTTTTTGTGGTGAATTGTGGGCTATAGATTAAGATGTCAGGTAGAGGGAGAGGTAGAAGAAGCACCCCTATAGAAGAACCCAGTCCAGACAGTAATGCTCGTATTACCCAACTCTTAGAACTGTTAGTAGAGCAGTCCGACAGAGGCAACGGCCAATCTTCTAACAGTAGGGGACCAAATCATGATGATTCCCAGGAGAAGTTTCAAAGGCAGAAGCCCAAGGAGTTTATCGGTACAACAGATCCGCTTGTTGTTGAGAGCTGGATTGTCAGGCCTCGTGCTCTACTCAGAGTTAAACCACGCAAAACAATAGCGGAAGCATACAAAAAGTGGCTTAAAATTTTCGCTTTAGGCCTGACGGTTTAAAACATATAATTTAAAATACAACCATAATTAAAATATCCCAGTTGAATACACAATACAACAGTACAGCATTTAAGCAAATACAAGCACTACAGCATACAACTGAATCCCACAAGCACAGGGCATTCCCCGGTTGACAGTACTAGTACATATATGTTATACGCTAACTGGGACACTCTATCCACCTCCTGGGGCACCTCCAGCTGGGTCAAAGCCACGACCAGCAAAGAAACCTGGGAAACCTGGAAACACAAACAAGCAATAATACACAAGCCCCAGAGGGACATCGGGGTCAAACCCCAGTACGGAGAGCAATACAAACAGCATAAGGAAAGCAACAGATAAATATGCAAATTCTATGCAAGGGATCAAGGCTACAACCAAAAGCAGGGAGCCAAAGGATCTCAACAACAGCTCAACAGCAAGATCTGATCAAAGGAAAGACAGACAGTGGCCACGAGGTATACTGAGCACATGGGAGCTACCCACTCATCTCCAGTACACCGTACCAGATGCACACAAACAGCTCCACCTGCTATTGCCCACTCATGAGATGTGGGAGCTACCCACTCCGCTCATAGCGGCTAACAAACCCAGCAGGGAGATGAGATATACGGGAATTACCCGCTCGTCTCCAGCTCTGAGGTATACCGAAATTACCCGCTCGTCCTCAAGCACAGCATCCTGGTACTCTCAAATCAACTGAATCGGCACAGCTAGCAAAACAGAGCTCAACAGGATAATGCGTGTATGCAAATACAACATCTGATATCATATCAAAGCACAAACGATAACAGCACAGAGCATACACAGCAGGCACATAATCCATGCTCAATACTAAGCTGTAAACAAGCTCACATCCGTACCTCAATTCTCTGTGCAACAATTACTACAAGCAGATTGCCACAATGACGTCCCGAGCACACAGATCCACCACCTGCTCAACGACAACGCATAAAACCTCAAGGACCGAAGCACAGAAGACAACAGCTGGGAGTTACGAACTCCACCAGCGCTACCCTACCTCTCTAACTCAACAGAAATCTCTAAACAAGCTTAAAGGTAGGATCTATACTTATCCCAAAAAGCAAGGAGCGAAATCCGACGCTTATGCTAACAGACTACACAAGGGAGATGTCTTTGTACACCTCACCAGATTCAAGCAAACGTCCAAAAGCAATATCCAAACGAAGCGCCTCAGCAAGAGGATTCCAACGCTACCACTCTTACTTCAATCGGAGCTGTCTATCGCCGACAATCGAAGAAGATAAGGTTTGAAGAAGATAAGGTTCGAAGAACAGTAGCTAGGGTATCGCGACAGAATTGATATCGGGAAATATTCTAAGTGTCGGGAACAATAATAGAGACCAATGCCAAGCTCCCTATTAAATCTCACTGCTGACAGAAACTGGGAACTGATCCACCTGTCGGGAACAATAATAGAGACCAATGCCAAGCTCCCTATTAAATCTCACTGCTGACAGAAACTGGGAACTGATCCACCGACAACTTAAGCTATCACAACTGATATTCCCGCTCGCAAACAGATCTTGCAACAGATCTCTCTCTAAGCCAGAACATATCTCTACTAACTCAAACGACGTCGCAGAGAACTACTGTCGCAACTGGACACGTCACCTGCTACTCACTGCTGAACAACTAACCAACATCTTTTCGCAACGCAACAACAGATCTCTCACATAGCTGTAGCTAACGCAACTCACAGCTGAGTCTTCTTCGCTAACCCAAAACTCTGTCGTTCCAACTAATCCAAACGACGACGTACTAGCACCTGCTACCAAAACACGGTAGCGCACTCGCTACTGCTCAGCGACAACTGATCCCGCTACGACTGCTGAATACAACCATTCAGCGACAACTGCTGACGTCACCACTGTTGAACGCCAACATTCAGCGATGACCCGTGCTAACTACTGAACAGATTTCACGCCAAACTCAAATTTTCCAGAACTGTTCTAAGGGCTAAAACAAAACCCAATAGCTTATCCAAGCTCATCAACGCAAAGCTGATCTCAATAAAACCCGATTAATTAACACTATTAATCTTATCAGCTTTCGGGTCTCACATCTCTCCCCCACTAAAACAGGATTTTGTCCTCGAAATCAATCAACTCCAAAACAAGAGTTCAAGATAACTGGGGAAAAGAACTTAAGCAAACATCTACCAAGAATTAACAAGGAACCAACTACTGAAATCTGAGGCAACGCTCACACAAACAGATGCGGCCACTCACGCTGCATCTTCTCTTCCAGTTCCCACGTAGCTTCCTCTCTACCATGTTTGCTCCACTGAACCATCACCAAAGGAATGGTTTTATTCCTCAGCTGTTTCTCTTTTCTATCCAAGATCTGCAAGGGATACTCAACATAGCTCAAAGTCCGATCTAACTCCACCTCGTCAGTTCTCAACACATGCGAGGGATCTGGCTCGTACTTCCTCAACATCGAAACATGAAACACATCATGTAAGGAAGACAAATCTGGTGGCAAAAACAGCCGATAAGCCAAAGGACCAATCCTCTCTAAGATCTCATAAGGACCAACATAACGAGGAGCTAACTTACCCTTGAGACCAAATCTCATAACACTACGGAAAGGAGAAACCTTAAGGAAAACTAGATCACCAAACTCAAATTCTAAAGGCCTACGCCTCTAATTCACATAATAGCTTGGCGATCTTGAGCAGCTTTCATTCTCTGGCAAATCAAGTCCACCTGATCTCTCATCTGCTGCACAAACTCTGGGGAAGACAGCTGCTTCTCCCCCACTTCTTCCCAACACACTGGCGATCTACACTTCCTGCCATACAAAGCTTCAAATGGTGTCATGCCAATCGTGACCTAGTAGCTGTTATTGTAGGAAAATTCAACCAAAGACAACGAGTCTTGCCAGCTACCACTAAAATCCATCACAACAGCTCTCAACATATCCTCTAAAATCTGGATAGTTCTATCCGATTGGCCATCTGTTTGGGGGTGATACGCTTTACTCATAGCCAATCTAGTTCCCAAAGCTGTTTGCAAACTCTTCCAAAACCTGAAAGTAAACCGCGGATCACGATCTGAAACAATCGAAACTGGCACACCATGCAATCTCACCACGAAATCTATGTACAGCTTCGCCATCCTCTTCAAAGAATAGGCCATACTGTACGGAATGAAGTGCGCAGACTTCGACATTCTATCTATCACAACCCAAACTGCATCACAACCTCTGTTGGAACGAGGTAAATGCGTGACAAAATCCATAGCTATGTGCTCTCAATTCCATTGGGGCACCTCTAAGCTTTATAACAATCCACCAGGTCTCATCCTCTCTGCCTTGACTTGCTGACAATTCAGACATCTAGCCACAAAATCAGCAACATCACTCTTCAAACCTGCCCACCAGTAATGCTGCTTCAAGGCATGATACATCTTTCTTGCACCAGGATGGACACTGTATCTACTGCAGTGCGCTTCTCGCAAGATCTCTACCTTCAAATCAATCAGATTTGGCACAACAAGCCTGCCACAAAATATCAAACAACCATCAGAAGAGACAGTATATTCTTCCAACTGTCCAGCTCTCACCTTCAGCTTCAAATCATGGATGGATGGATCAGTCCTCTGAGCTGCTCTAATGCTAGCAACAATCTGTGGCTCAACTTGAAAAGAAGACACCACAACATAATCCTCAGCGGGGTAAAACCGCCAACCAGTAGTGATAAGATGCTCATGGACCTTCGAAATCTGCATCGAAGCCAGCATCGCCACTTGAGCCTTTCTGCTCAATGCATCAGCAACTACATTCATCTTCCCAGGCTGGTATTTGATCTCACAATCAAAATCCTTTAGCAGCTCCATCCATCTACGCTGTCCCATGTTCAAATCTGACTGAGAAAACAAATATTGAAGGCTCTTGTGGTCGGAGTACACCACAACTGCTCACATACAGGTAGTGGCGCCAAATCTTCAAAGCAAAAACTACTGTTGCTAACTCCAAATCATGAACTGGGTAACGAGTCTCATGCGGCTTCAACTGCCGAGAGGCATAAGCAATGACTCGACCATTCTGCATCAACACACAACCCAATCAATTCAAGGAAGCATCTGCACAAACAACAAAACCACCTGAACCACACGGCAGAGCTAACATAGGCGCATAAGTTAGCTTCTCTTTGAGCAACATAAAACTATTCTTGCAATGCTCAGTCCACACAAACCTCTTGTCTTTCTGAGTTAACTGCGTCATTGGCTTAGCTATACTAGAAAATTGTCAGGCCTCGTGCTCTAAATAGAGTAAAAACACACAAACACATGCGGAAGCTATCAAAAAGCGGGTAAAATTTTCGCTTTTGGCCTGACGGTTTAAACAATATAATTTAAAATACCACGATACTCAAAATATATCCCAGTTTATAAAAACAACCAACAGTATAGCATAACAACAGCAACAACAACATGTATCAGACTACAAAAACATAATAAAACACCAAAGCACAGGGCACCCCCTGGCTAACTGTACTGATACATATAAATATGCTATACGCCACTGGGATACTCTAACCACCTCCTGGGGCGCCACCAGCTGGGTTAAAACCATGACCAGCGGTAAAACCTGAATTCTCTAAAAACAACACAAACAGAGAAAATAACCAAGCCCCAGAGGGACATGGGTTCAAACCCCAGTACGGAGAGCAACTGAAACAGCTAAAGGAAATGCATAAGATAAAATGCAGATGCTATGCATGAGACACCGGATAACAGCTGAAGGCTACAACCGAACAGGGAGCCAAGGAACTCAAACATAGCTCCACAAGATCAGCAACGAATCAGTGGCCACGGGGTGTGTTCAAAGTGTGGTAATGAGCCACTCGCCTTGACACTACACCCAAATACCAGATGCAACAAACAACTCAACCTGTTGTTGCCTCACCCAAGAACTGTGGTAGTTAACCACTCGGCGCATGGTGGCTAACAGATCCCAGCAGGGAGATGAGAGTGCGGTATTGCCGCTCGCCCTCGCATCCTGGTAAGAAACGACAACAATACAACGAGATACAAAGCAATGGCTGCAAAAGAAATATGAATGCAATATGGAAAATGCGTGTATGCATAAACATAGCAGCTAACATCAACAGCAATCACATATGCACACAGCAACATCCACGGCAATGCACCAACAGCCATCTAACATTAAATCTCATGCCAATTCCCAGCTACATCTGGCTCAGATCCGTACCTTATACTTTCTGTGCAACAATTATTACAAGCAAAGGTCCCGAGAAATCTGGATATCAACCTGTTGAAGCACACAGGGAATAAATCACAGGGACACTAATACACAGAAAGCACGCTGGGAGCTACACACACTCAACCAGCTATCATCCTACACAATAACTCAATAGGAAGCTCAATTCTAGGCTGATACGCTAAAGGGCCAATCCTCTCAACAATCTCATACGGTCCGACGTAACGAGGGGCTAAATTTCCCTTGTGTCCAAAGCGCATAACACTACGAAACGGAGAAACTTTGAGAAAAACATGATCACCAACCTGAAACTCCAGAGGTCGACGCCTCTTATTTGCATAACTGGCTTGGCGATCCTGGGCAGCATTCATCCGCTGTCGAACTAGATCCACATGATCCTTCATTTGCTGCACAAAGTCAGGGGCAGATAGCTTCTTCTCCCCCACTTCTTCCCAACATAGCGGCGATCTGCACTTTCTACCATACAAAGCCTCAAACGGCGCCATGGCAATCGTCACCTGATAGCTGTTATTGTAGGAAAACTCTACTAAAGACAACGCGTCTTGCAAGCTACCACCAAAATCCAACACAATAGCTCGCAACATATCCTCCAACGTTTGGATAGTTCACTCAGATTGGCCATCTGTCTGGGGGTGATATGCGGTGCTCATCGCCAATCTGGTACCCAAAGCTGTTTGCAAACTCTTCCAAAACCTGGAAGTAAACCACGGATCTCGGTCGGAAACAATCGAAACAGGCACACCGTGAAGTCTAACCACAAAATCAACGTACATCTTCGCCATTTTCTTCAACGAGAAGGTTATCCCATAGGGAATAAAATGTGCAGACTTCGACAGTCGGTCTATAACCACCCAAATAGCATCGCATCCTCTGCTAGAACGAGGCAGATGCGTCACGAAATCCATAGCAATGTGCTCCCAATTCCATTGGGGCACTTCCAAACTCTGCAACAGACCACCGGGTCTCATCCTCTCGGTCTAAACCATCTGACAGTTTAAACAACGAGCGACAAAACCAGCAACATCACTCTTCAGGCCAGCCCACCAAAAGTGCGGCTTCAACGCATGGTACATCTTCCGTGCACCATGATGAACACTATGTCTGCTACAGTGCGCTTCCCGAAGGATCTCCTCCTTGAAATCAATCAAATTGGGCACAACCAACGTGCCCCGGAAATGCAAACAACCATCGGAAGAGATAGAATAGTCCTCAAGTTCGCCAGCACTGACCTTCAACTTTAACTCGTGGATAGACGGATCAGTCCTCTGAGCTGCTCGAATACTAGAAACAATCTGTGGCTCTACTTGGAAAGAAGAAACCACCACACAATCCTCAGCCGGGTAGAATCTCCAACCCGTAGTGTTAAGATGCTCCTGATCCTTAGAGATGTACAACGACGCAAGCATCTCACTAGCTTTCCTGCTCAAAGCATCGGCCACTACGTTCGACTTCCCAGGCTGATACTTAATCTCGCAATCAAAGTCCTTTAGCAGCTCCATCCAACGACGTTGTCTCATGTTTAGGTCAGGCTACGAAAACAAATACTACAAACTCTTGTGGTCCGAATACACCACAAACTGCTCGCCATACAGGTAATGACGCCAGATCTTCAGCGCAAAAACCACCGCTGCAAGCTCCAAATCATGGACTGGATAACGAGTCTCGTGCGGTTTCAACTGCCATGAGGAATACGCAATGACTCGAGCATTCTGAATCAAAACACAGCCCAATCCATTTAGCGAAGCGTCAGAACAAACAACGAAACCACCTGAACCAGACGGCAGAGCCAACACAGGCGCAGTAGTCAACTTTTCCTTGAGCAGTTGAAAAGCATTCTCGCACTGCTCAGTCCACACAAACCTCTTGTCCTTCTGCGTCAGTTGAGTCATCGGGTTTGCTATACTAGAAAATCATTCGATGAAACGACGGTAATATCCAGCCAGACCCAAGAAACTGCGAATTTCAGACACATTCCTGGGACGCTCCCAGTTCAGAACAGCATCAACCTTACTGGGATCCATAGAAATGCCATCCGCTGAAATGACATGACCCAGAAACACAACACGATCCAACCAAAACTCGCACTTGGATAATTTAGCATACAACTGCTGTTCTCTCAACCTCTGCAGGACAATTCCCAAGTGGTCCTTGTGCTCCCTCGGAGTGTTCGAGTACACCAAGATGTCTTCAATGAAAACAATCACAAACTGGTCTATGAACTCTCTACAAACCCGGTTCATCAGATCCATAAAGACTGCAGGCGCGTTAGTCAAACCAAACGGCATCACCAGAAACTTGAAATGTCCGTACCTTGTACGAAACGCAGTCTTTGCAACATCTTGGTCTCTCAGTCTCAACTGATGGTACCCTGATCGTAGATCAATCTTCGAATATACCTCAGACCTTGCAACTGATCAAACAGATCATCGATTCTCGGTAACGGGTACTTGTTCTTGACAGTAGCTTTGTTCAGCTGGCGAAAATCAATGCACATCCGCATTGAGCCATCCTTCTTCTTCACAAACAAAATGGGCGCTCCCCACGGTGACATACTAGGTCGGATAAAACCTTTCTCCAGCAAATCATCTAACTGCACCTTGAGTTCTCTCAACTCCGCAGGAGCGAGACGATATGGGGCACGATAAATTGGAGCTGTGCCAGGCACCAGCTGTTGGGGATCCGGATCCGCCCCCCGGTCAGGCAGCGGAAGAACAAAAATATAGAACCGGGAGGCGATCAATACGATAATCAAATCTACATGTATTGACATACATAGGGTGTTTCAGACGTGTTACCTTGCTGGCACTTGTGCCTGGCTCCAACCGGTGTTTCAAGAACCCGGCGCTTCTCGGTAGATTGCGGTAGATACGCCAATCCGGTCCACGACTAGATCCGAGATTCCTTCGTCAGACTGCACTAGAAGTCCTGACGAGATCAGCACGATCGGATTCTCCTCGAAAAACTAGGCCGGAACAAAATTCCGGCGAAGTTGGGCGGCGGCGGCGGCGGCGAGAGAAGAGAAGGGAGGCGGCGGTTTGCTAGGGTTAGGGTTGATGAGTGTAGTAATTATGAAGTCTCGTATTGAGTTGTTGATTAATGAAGTCAATTAGTCTAATTAAATAGACTTAAAGTTGGACTTGGGCCGGTCCAACGGGCCCGGGTCAAATGACGATATCAATCGCTGCGACTTCATCGTAACTCCGATCGCCGATCAGATCGAACCGATCGACTCAGTTTCCAAAACTGAATGTTATGATGTGAAAAACAATTTTTCAGATCATCAAACCCTAAATAGCAAAATGACCGTTTTGCCCCTCAACAGAGTCAAATCCCGGTTTGACCCCTGTTGACCTTTAGGAAGTCATACTTCCCGAAATCCTCTTCTCGTGCTCAACACATTGAGCTGAGTATCCGTGTGGGAATTTCGAATCCAGTACTTGTGTGACCCTCAATGGTTCAGGGATACAGCTAGCCGTGGGCCCACAACCATTGTGGCTC
>KQ996054.1:52662-70016 GCA_001598015.1 Dorcoceras hygrometricum | reverse complement strand
TCATGGGAGAATAGGCTCGAGCCGGCAGGAGTCGCAACAGATACAACATCACACAAAGGAGTGGTATGCAAACCATGCTCAACCACAAATGCATCAGAAATAAAAGAATGCGATGCTCCTGTATCAAACAACACACGCGCAGGAAAATCAAAGACAAAGCAAGTACCTGTGATAATCCCTCCGCCCGGTGTGCCTTCAGCTTGCTCCCTGGTCATGGCGTTCACTTTCGTCGGCAGGAGTCGCAACAGATACAACATCACACAAATGAGTGGTATGCAAACCATGCTCAACCACAAATGCATCAGAAATAAAAGAATGCGATGCTCCTGTATCAAACAACACACGCGCAGGAAAATCAAAGACAAAGCAAGTACCTGTGATAATCCCTCCGCCCGGTGTGCCTTCAGCTTGCTCCCTGGTCATGGCGTTCACTTGGGCAAACTGAGGTCCAGAAAACTGAGACTGACCAAACCGCGAAGGACCCGGTTGCTGAAACAGCCTAAACTGAGGCTCCCCTAACCTCTGATGCTGAACAGGAAAAGCAGGACGACCTCTAGACGATCCACCTCAACCCTACGGTGGAACTGTGGTACGCTGCGATCCAGACAAAGGACACACTCTAGAAAAGTTTCCGTACTGACCACAGACATTACAAGAACCCTGCACACCTACACACTGCGCTGTAGGATGCTTTCCACCACACTGGCCACAATACTCCACCTTGGTACCATCACTGCTGGAGCTTCCAGAACCAGAAGAACTAGAACCAGACTTCTTCTTAAACTGCTTACCACGAGGCCGAAAAATCTGATGTCCAAACTGTTGTGCTACCTGTTGCTGTTGTTGGGGTGGCTGAGACGACTGCACCGACTGGGAAGGCTGCGCTCCCTGAACCACTGGATGACTACTCTACGCCACCTGCGGCCTACCAAAAGACCGACGGTTCCTCAAACCTTCCTAGATGTCGATCGCACTGTCCACCGCCTCTGCATAGCTCTTTGCCGAGCTAGCCAAAACCAAGGAATACAACTCCTCATTCAACCCCTCAATAAATCTAGTTCTCTTCGCTCTCTCCCAACCAGAAACATGCGGCACGTATGCAAGAAGGGAAGAAAACGTACGGGCATACTCTCTAGCAGACATACTGCCCTGCTCCAAATTATCGAACTCACGCTCACGGGCGTTCACGTAGGACTCCAGGACATACTCCTGACGGAAAGCAACGCAAAAACTGTCCCACGTAATCCCTACTCCAATCTCTTCCAAAGTCCTCGAAGCGCCTCTCCACCAATGCTCCGCACCTTTCCTCAACTAGAAAGTAGACAGACTTAACTTGAGTTCGTCATCATACTGCACATGGTTAAACAAACCCGTGACATGCTGCAACCACGAATCTGCATCAGCACTAGACTCATCCCCATTGAAAACCTGAGGATTCATACGCTGAAACCTCGCCATAACGAACTCCATGTCGTTCACACGGGCAGCCAACTCGTCTACCTCATCCTCGGCCTGTCTACCGCAACCACGAAGGGGAAAACTACGCTGATCACCTTCAGTCTGACCTTCAGACTCTTCCGGAATCTGCCCTCTACCTCTACCCCTACGTCTAGGCGGCATCTAAGAAACACTATGAGGGTAAGGTCACAACAGAACAAATACAGCACAACTAAATGCAGCAAGAAGATCACATAATCAAGCACATGCAACACACAACACTGTGCCTAGACTCAAGTGTGATCAACAGAAATCGAGCTTATCCCAGCTTAAGCTCTAATACCAAAAATGTCAGGCCTCGTGCTCAAACCACGCAAAACAATAGCGAAAGCATACAAAAATTGGCTTAAAATTTTCTCTTTAGGCCTGACGGTTTAAAACATATAATTAAAAATACAACCATACTTAAAATACCAGTTGAATGCACAATACAACAGTACAGCATTTAAACAAATACAATACTACAGCATACAACTGAATCCCACAAGCACATGGCATTCCCCGGCTGACAGTACTAGTACATATATGCTATACGCTAACTGGGACACTCTATCCACCTCCTGGGACACCTCCAGCTAGTTCAAAGTCACGACTAGCAGAGAAACCTGGGAAACCTGAAAACACATACAGGCAACAATACACAAGCCCCAGAGGGACATCGGGGTCAAACCCCAGTACGGAGAGCAATACAAACAGCATAAGGAAAGAAACAGATAAATATGCAAATGCTATGCAAGTGATCAAGGCTACAACCAAAAGCAGGGAGCCAAAGGATCTCAACAACAGCTCAACAGAAAGATCTGATCAAAGGAAAGACAGACAGTGGCCACGAGGTATACTGAGCACATGGGAGCTACCCACTCATCTCCAGTACACCGTACCAGATGCACACAAACAACTCCACCTGCTGTTGCCCACTCATGAGATGTGGGAGCTACCCACTCCGCTCATAGCGGCTAACAAACCCAGCAGGGAGATGAGGTATACGGGAATTACCCGCTCGTCCTCCAGCTCTGAGGTATACGAGAATTACCCGCTCGTCCTCAATCACAGCATCCTGGTACTCTCAAATCAACGGAACCGGCACAGCTAGAAAAACAGAGCTCAACAGGATAATGCGTGTATGAAAATGCAACAGCTGATATCATATAAAATCACAAACGATAACAGCACAGAGCATACACAGCAGGCACATAATCCATGCTCAATCCTAAGCTGTAAACAAGCTCACATCCATACCTCAATTCTCTGTGAAACAATTACTACAAGCAGATTGTCACAATGACGTCCCGAGCACACAGATCCATCACCTGCTCGCAACAGCTGATATCATATAAAATCACAAACGATAACAGCACAGAGCATACACAGCAGGCACATAATCCATGCTCAATCCTAAGCTGTAAACAAGCTCACATCCATACCTCAATTCTCTGTGAAACAATTACTACAAGCAGATTGTCACAATGACGTCCCGAGCACACAGATCCATCACCTGCTCAACGGCAACACATTCTGAGTATCGGGTTTTCAGATTTGAAGACTTGGTGATTTTTCAGAATTTTAGATTTGAGCGGAATCTGGATGTTCAGATGTGTCCTGGTGTTTTGCGTGAGTTGTCGCAAGCAGGGAGCGAAACACTGTCATTTTTGTGCTAGACAGATATGGCGTTGCAAGAGGATGCGACATCGTAGTGCGTTTCCAGACTTAACGCTAGTGAATGAGATCTGCTTAGCGGGCGTCAGTAGATGTGAGCTTCTATTCGAGGAAGTCACCGATGGTCAGTGGCCCAGAGTTGTTCAGATCTCAACGTTAGTTAGTGGTACTGTGTAGGACGGTGCGTTTAATGATACAGATGTGATCAAGAGCTGAGGAGCGTTAGCGGGATCTGTTGTGAGAGCTTGACTCCAATGCTACGTCGTTTTGATAAGTAAGAGCGACTTCGTTTCGCGTGTTAGTTTGGAGATCAGATCTGAGTTAGCGTTGGCAGAGGTGAGTGATATCTAAGGCCAGATTTGAGAGATTTCTGCTTTAGCAATGAGATCTGAACTTGTCGATGAATTTGGCTTCTACTGAAGCTTTGATTGGGGATTTAACTTAAGTGTCGATCAACACTTAGATTATTTCGAACTTTATATTCCTTATCTTCATCCCCGTGAACCCTCTATTGTTACTGTTCATCCGAACCCCATTTCCGTCGATTGCCGTCGTTTTACGCCTCTGTTTGGAGTAAGATTGGTAGCGTTGAGCTCCTCTTCTCTAAGCTTTCGATTTATACCAGTTTGGAGACTAGAGTCGCCAAAATTGAGGAGCGCAAAGTTGTTGCAGTGGTTGAGTGACTTCGTGATTGTTGACCAGTAGCTTGTCTGTTCTTTAACAGCTTTGGGTAAGTGATTCTTTACCGATTTAAGCTTCTTATGAGAGTTGAGTAATGCTCTGTAGGAGTTAGGTAGCTGAGTTATGCTACTGGGCTTTAGGAATTAAGCTGTTTGAGTTCAGATTTGAGTTGATATTGAGATATCTTAACAGATTCGAGCTTATAGTGGCTTCTGTTGAGTTCGCCGTGAAGCTGCTTGGACAGTAGACTTGGGTTGGTTGTTGCTCCCTTGTTGTTGTGGTGAGATCTGTTGAGGTAGAAGCTGATTGAGGTACGAATTGAGCTAGATTAAGCATCTTTGTTATCAGCTTTGGGAATATTTCTATTGTGTATTAACTGTTGTGTATTGTATTGACTGCTGAATGATTTGTGCTCATATCTGTGTCATATGAGTGTGATGTTTTGCATTGATTAAGAATGAGTCTGCTGTGCATTCACGCATACATATTGAGCCTGATTCCTTTGAAAGCTGAATCCCTTTACACGTTGTGATCAGTCGGCTGAGTCGTCATTCCTGAAAGGTCCAACGCTGTTTTTGATGTGGTGGCCAGTTGAGTCGTTGTGCCTGAATACCAGTATGCCTTGTGATGGTCGGCTGAGTCGTCGCACCTGAAGATCACAAGATGATGATGATTGATGAGATCTGCACAGCTGAGTCGTTGTGCTATTATGTTTCCTACCGATGATTCTTGGTAGCCCTTTCATGCATTGCACGATTGAGATATTGCATTGTCTGATATGATAGATGCTTTTATTGTGCTCTTCGTACTGAGGTTTGACCTCGTTTATTTTCCCAGTTTTGGGCTGCCTTGGTCTGTATTGGCTTTGGCAGGTTCTTCAGGTAACCAAGCTGGACAGAGTGGAGCTTCAGCTGGTCGATCCCCCTTTTGATTTGAGTCCCAGTTTTATTGATATTTATATTGAGCCAGGGGAGGTCCTGTGCCTTTATTTATGTTGGGGATCAGTTGTTGTGTCATTGACTACTGTTGTTGAGTTTTGAGTTAAACTCTTATTTTAATTATGAATGTATTTTGAATGATATTGGATCAGGTCCATTATTCGAAAATTTTTAGCCCATATTTTTATGATGCTTCCGCATAATTGTGACTAATTGATTTATTAGCGCACGTGGCCTGACACCAAAAATTTGAGAGAGGCTGTTTTTTTGTGCCTCTCATTGGAAGAGATTCCGAGAAAAAGTTGAGTCATTTTGTGGAAGGACTGAAGCCTACATTCAAGCTGAATGTCAGGTGAGCAGGGCCCAAGACTTACAGGGAATCAGTAGACAAGGCCCTGCGAGTCGAGAGGGATTGGAAGGATGTTGAACAGGAGAGACAGCAGAGGAGGCAGTCCTTTCAACAAGTAGATCAGAGGCCATTTAAGAATCAGAACAAGAACCAGCAGCGACCTCACGAACAGAAACCTATACCAGCCTAGCCTATTAGTGCAGTACCAGCTAGGGACCACAAGTCAATTTGCCCCAAGTGCCAGAAGAATCACCCAGGACAGTGTAAAGCTGGCCAGAGCGGCTGTTACAAGTGTGGTGCTCAAGGTCACATCTCCAGATTCTATACACAGTTGAAACAACTTGTGCCCAGTCGAGCTTACGTCATAACAGCTGAGCAAGCTAACCCCGATTCTACTATGATTACGGGTAAGATTTTGGTTGCTGGTATGTCCTCATTTTCCTTGTTAGATCGGGTGCGACCCATTCCTTTGTAGCTGAATAATTTGCTAAGAAGTTACCTTGTAAGCCGGAACGATTGTCTATAGGATATTGTGTAACTGTATCTTCAGGAGAAGAGCTGGTATCTCGTAGTATGTATCGTGACTTAGAGCATGAATTTCAAGGACATGTAGTTACCGCCAATTTAATTGTTCTACCTATGCCTGAATTCGATTTGATTTTGGGAATAGACTGGTTATCTATGTATGGAGTAGTAATCGCCTTTAAGCTCAGGACGGTGACTGTCAAGCCACCCAGAGGACCCCCAGTTTTCATTTGAAGCTAATCAGCTTAGACGAGTTCCTCGCATTATTTCAGCTTTGAAGGCCCAGTGCTGTTTGAGTAAAGGTGGAGTAGGATTTCTAGAAAGTTTATCTCCCATAACTGTTTCTAGTAAGCACAAGCTGGATGACGTAGAGGTGGTGAATGAGTTTCCAGGAGTTTTCCAGATGACATCAGTGGACTACCTCCAGACAGAGAACTAGAATTTGCTATCGATTTAGTACCTAGAGCAGCTCCTGTTTCCAGACCACCCTATAGGCTTGCTCCTACAGAGATGAAATAGCTTAAGGAACAAATTCAAGATCTGTTGGATAAAGGATTTATACGACCCAGTGCATCCCCTTGGGGAGCCCCTGTTTTGTTTGTTAAGAAGAAAGATGGGAGCTTAAGATTGTGTATAGATTATCATGAGTTGAATAAACTTACCATTAAGAATAAGTATCCCCTGCCCAGGATTGAGGATTTTTTCGACCAGTTGAAGGGAGCCGCAGTGTTTTCCAAGATAGATTTGCGATCTGGATACCATCAGCTTAATATTAAAGAGGCCGATATCTATAAGACAGCTTTCAGGACACGTTATGGTCATTATGAGTTTTTAGTAATGCCTTTTGGATTAACCAACGCTCCATCTGCTTTTATGGATCTGATGAATAGAGTTTTTCAGCCATTTTTGGATCAGTTTGTAATCGTTTTTATAGATGATATCTTAGTATATTCCAAGACCAGCTAAGAGCACGCTAATCAGCTTAGGATAGTGCTACAAGTCTGTTTGCTAAGTTTAGCAAGTGTGAGTTTTGGCTGGAGAATGTTGCATTTCTAGGTCACATCATTTTTAAGGATGTATTAGAAGTTAACCCAGCTAAGGTCGAAGCTGTGCGAGACTGGCCTGTGCCTAGATCTGTTTCAGAGGTAAGGAGATTTTTAGGACTTGCCGGATATTACAGGCGATTTATTCAAGGGTTCTCGAAGACAGCGGTTCCATTGACTTCGTTGACTAGGAAACAAGTTAAGTCTGAATGGACCCCTAGTTGTCAGCAGGGTTTTGAAGAGTTGAAGCAAGCTTTGATAGAAGCTCCAGTGCTGACCATGCCTTCTGAGCAAGGGAATTTTGTTATCTACACAGATGCTTACAAGCTAGGTTTAGGAGTTGTATTGATGCAGGATCGTAGGGTAATAGCGTATGCTTCTAGACAGTTGAAGAATCACAAGAAGAACTATCCTACCCATGATCTAGAGTTAGCAGCTGTGGTTTTTGTCCTGAAGATTTGGAGACATTATCCGTATGGGGAGAAGTGTGAGATATTCACGGACCTCAAGAGTTTAAAGTACTTCTTCACCCAGAAAGAATTGAACATGAGACAGAGGAGGTGGTTAGAGCTGGTCAAAAATTACGATTGTACCATTAGCTACAACACAGGAAAAGCCAACGTGGTGGAAGATGCTCTTAGAAGGAAGTCGATAGGATTAACCCAGATCACAGCTCAGATGCCCTTAGCATATGATATTGAGAATTTTGGGCTAGAGCTGATTCCCCATCACAGTACTGTTGTCCTAGCTGTTCTCACCATCCAGTATTCATTATTAGACCAGATTAGAGAGGGTCAGCTGAGAGATGAACATCTGAAGAAGTGGGTGAAACAAGATGAGAGAGGAAGTAATCTCTATACCACAGCTGTAGGGATTGTCAGATATCAAGATAGACTATGGGTTCCTAGCGTGGATAACTTGGATCTGATCTGATGGCAGAAGCTCATACAGCCCCGTACTCAGTGCACCCAGGGCGTACTAAGATGTATAAATATCTTCAAAAGATGTATTGGTGGCCAGGCATGAAACGTTGCTTTGCAAGATTTGTTTCAGAATGTCTAACCTGTCAGCTGGTCCAAGCAGAGCATCAGAGACCAGCTGGGATGCTAAAACCCCTGCCAATACCAGAATGGGAGTGGGAGAGTATTGCAATGGATTTTGTAGTTGGTTTAGCCAGAACTGTTCAAGGATACAATTCAATTTGGGTTATAGTGGACCGACTCACCAAATCCTCTCACTTCTTACCAGTCAAGACAACTTACGATGTGAGAAAATATGCTGAGCTGTATATAAGAGAAATAGTAAGACTCCATGGTATCCCAGTCTCGATCGTATCTAATAGAGATCCATGATTTACGTCAGCTTTTTGGAAGAGTCTACACAGAGCTTTGGGTACTAATTTGACATTTGGCACAACCTTTCACCCCCAGACAGATGGTCAATCAGAAAGGATGATTCAAATACTGGAAGATCTACTCAGAGCTTGCATCATAGATTTTTCAGAGAGCTGGGAATTTAAGCTTCCATTGGTGGAATTCACGTACAAAAATAGCTTCCAAGCATAAATTCAGATAGCCCCTTACGAAGCTCTCTATGGCAGAAAATGCAGGACACCCACTCATTGGGATGAGATAGGAGAGCGATCTGGTTTGGGACCAGATATCGTAGAACAGACCACTGAAGCTATTAAGAAAGTAAGAGATCGATTGAGAACAGCCCAGAGCAGGCAAAAGAGCTATGCTGATAACAGACGTCACGATATGAGTTTCGAAGCTGGAGATCATGTATTTTTAAAGGTAGCACCATTGAAAGACGTAATGAGATTTGGGAAGAAAGGTAAGCTCAGCCCAAGGTTCATTGGTCCATATGAGATTTTGGACAAAGTGAGAACGCTGGCTTACAGACTAGCATTACACCCACATCTGTCCTCAGTGCATAACGTTTTCATGTATCAGCTTTGAGGAAATATGTTCCCAACCCGTCGCATGTTTTGAGCTACGAACCAATCCAGCTTGCACCAGATCTAAGTTATGAAGGAAGACCAGAGACGATTCTTCATAAAGAGAATAGGAAGTTAAGAAATCGTAGCATCCCAATGGTTAAAGTTCAGTGGTCTAACCAATCATAGCGGGAAGAAACTTGGGAGACAGAAGAGGATATGCGTAGTCTCTACCCATAGCTGTTTCGTAAGTAAATTTCGAGGACGAAATTTCAGTAAGGAGGGTAGAGTTGTAGCACCCCAAAATCCATAGGACCATAATTTCTAGCCTTTTTGTTTTAAGGGCTGTTTTTTATTTTGAGCATCCAGATTTCAGTTCAAGCTAGTTTCAGTTGTCTAAGCTGATTTATTTTTCTTCTAGCTTAGAAGCACGGTCTAGATGGTTTCTTGAAGGATTTTTCCCCAAGCACAATCCCGAACTGGAGCAGCTTTTCTTTGAAATAAAATGCTTTGTATGGGAGATTTGTTTTTATAATATGGTAACAAGTTTACAAATTAAAATAGTGGTAGGGAGTTTTTATCAATTTTGCAAGGATTTGGTAAGCTAACCATTCCTAATCATTGTACTTCTACCTACTGCAATCATGCTCCCACATATATGATTTCTACGTAAGTTCAAGAGATCATTTTTGTTACAAGAAAATTCATTTCTTTCAAAATATACAAGAGCTCGCCGAGTGTGCTTGAGAAGATTTCCAGCCAAGTCCATATGCTGTTGCGATTCTCAGTTCAAGCAAGTAAAATTGATTCTTGCTGCATCTGGGAAACATATATTTTTGCTTCGTTATTTTCTATTGTATGCTTTCCTGATGCATGTTTCAGTTCAGCCAGTTTAAGTTCAATTTTAAGCTAAGGATTCACTGCTTTGATGTTTTAAGTTTTGAGGAAACTCACCAGTTATCTTTTAGCAAGCAGTTGTGTTTTTAAAATACTGAGTTGTACTGATTTCCAGATAATATAAGCCAAAGAGAAGTTCTGTTTTCTGGTGTGCTGTAAAAGTTATGGAGATCGACTTTGAATGGATAGGCGGTGCTGGTTTGATCTGGACTAGGTTCTGTTCGAATAAGCTGAGCTGGTCTGTTTAGAGACTGTCTAAGCTAGTGCATTACCCTCGTTTAAAGCAGATTTGGCCTATGTTATTCACCGGTCTGCGTGATTCGTTGCTAAACTGATTGGGTTTCCCAAAGCTGAAATTCTTCTTATGAAGTTTATGTTACCATTTTACTGCGCGTAAGTTGTTTTCTTGAAACCAAATTTGTTGCGTAAGCTGTTTTTCATAGAACCGGATCTGTTCTTCCTATTCTTAAGCTATTTTCGTTAGCCAAAGCTGTTCTTCATGCCTGCGATCTGATTCTTTTAGCAAAATCTTTTTTGCGTTCTTCCGAGCTGGTTTCTGCTATCATCGGCTCGTAGCCCAGCTGCACACTCAATAATATTGTTTTTAAAGACAAAATGAGTTTCATAGCAGTGAATCATCCAGTTTTCAGCTATCGATCTTCGAACAAGAGCAATGTATTATAGATATTTTGAAGGTAAAGGAAGTAATGTTTTAGTTTTAAGGACTTATGGCATAGGGGACCCGGTCAATCAGGAAGGGACAGAATTACGGTATGACTATAATCCCTTCATAGGAAGGGACCAAGATTATGGAATTATTGTAATCCCTTCACAGAGAGTTACTGAATTTAGATAACATGCTTCGTGCACCAGGACCACCAGAGAGCCTCTAGACCATAAGTCACTCAGTATAAAAGCGATTCAGATCTGACGTCCCGATCTGTCTTTCAGTAGCAAGATTTTCAGTTTAGATGACTTCCTTTAATTTATGTATCAAGATTCAGTTATTCCTGCATTATGTGATCCTTTTTATCCTCAGTTTTACTTGTTGAGCCCCTAGGCTCACTAGTTTTCCCGATGCAGGTGAGGCAGCTCAGGGCCAGGCGGGTGGCACGAGCTCATACCAGATTTGGGGGTTGCGTGTGTTTGTCAAAGACCAGCGTTTCCACGAATTCAGAGTTGTTGTTTTTGATCTTTTGACAAAAAATGTATTAAGATCCATTACAACAACAGAGAATTCATATAGAGTTCCAGTATTTGTAATATCTCATTCTGTAATCGAAATCTGAAGCTCTTGTATTCTAAATCTGTTTCTACTATTTACTTTTGGCGCCAACTGTTTGTGTTCATTTTTTGTAAGGAAATACAGCTTACAACATTTTCGCATTTAGTCCTTCTATTCCTTTCGATTTTCCAATTACTCCATTCTGTTGATTCCCATGGGTTTGAGCGTCACATCCCCGTTGCTCGTGATTTCCCTGATGTGTTCCCCGAGGAAATTCCTAGTTTTCCTCCGAGGAGGGAGATCGACTTCAGCATTGAGTTGGTGCCTGGTACAGCTCCTATTTCGCGAACCCCATATTGTTTAGCACCAACTGAGCTGAGAGAGCTGAAGGTTCAGCTTAGTGATTTGTTGGAGAAAGATTTCATTCAATCGAGCATGTCACCGTGGGGAGCTCCTATTCTGTTTGTGAAGGAGAAGGGTGGTTCGATGAGGATGTGCATCGACTTTAGGCTAATGAATAAGGATACTGTGAAGAATAAGTACCCTTTACCAATGATAAACGACGATTTATTCGATCAGTTTAAAGGTTCAGCAGTGTATTCTAAGATCGATCTACGTTCAGGGTATCGTCAGTTGCAAATCCGAGAGGAAGATGTTGCGAATACTGTGTTTCGTACGAGGTACGGGCATTATGAATTCTTGGTTATGCCTTTTGGTTTGACTAATGCTCCTGCAGTTTTCATGGACCCGATGAATTGAGTCTTTAGAGAGTTCATTGATCAGTTTGTTATTTTTTTCGTTGATGACATTCTGGTTTACTCGAAGACTCCGATGCAACATAAAGAGCATTTGAGACTGGTCCTCCAAACACTTTGAGACTCGCAGTTGTACGCCAAGTTCTCTAAGTGCGAGTTTTGGTTGGATAGAGTAGTGTTTCTGGGTCATGTCATTTCGGCTGAAGGATTATCTGTTGATCCCAGTAAGGTAGAGGCTGTAGTAAACTGGGAACGTCCCAATAACGTATCGGAGATTCGTAGCCTTTTGGGATTGGCTAGCTATTATCGACGCTTCATCGAGGGATTTTGTAGTATAGCTAAGCCTATGACAACTGACCCAGAAGGATAAGAGATTTGTTTAGACAGAGGAATGCAAGAACAGCTTCCAACTTCTCAAAGAGAAGCTAACTACAGCGCCAGTGTTAGCTTTACCTTCGGGTTCAGAAGGTTTTGTGGTATGTTCCGATTCTTTGCTTAGTGGATTGGGTTGCGTTCTGATGCAACACTGTCGATTCATCGCGTATGATTCTCGTCAGCTGAAACCCCATGAAACTCGTTACCCAGTTCATGATTTAGAGTTGGCAGTCATTGTCTTTGTCTTGAGGATTTGGCGCCACTATCTCTATGGCGAACAGTTTGTGGTGTATACCGACCACAAGAGTCTTCAGTATCTCTTTTCACAGCCCGATTTGAATATGAGACAGCGTAGGTGGATGGAGCTGCTTAAATATTTTGATGACGAGATTCAATATCAGCTTGGGAAAGTTAATGTAGTTGCTGATGCGCTTAGCAAAAAAGCTCAAGTCGATGCTTGCATCGCTCAACATATCAAAGGTTCACGAGCATCTGAGCACTACTGGTTGGCGTTTTTACCCAGGTGATGGCTATGTTGTGGTGTCATCTTTTCAAGTGGAGCAACAGATTGTTTCGGATATTAGGGCAGCCCAAAGAACGGATCCGAATATCCATGTGTTGAAGTTGAAGACTCGACCTGGAAAGTTGGAGGATTATTCTGTCACATCTGATGGATGTTTGAGGTTTCGAGGCAGGTTGGTTGTGCCTAACTTGACTGATTTAAGGGAAATGATCCTAATATAAGCTCACTGTAGTCGTCATAGTGTCCATCCTGGTGCAAGGAATATGTACCATGCCTTAAAATTGCACTATTGGTGGGCAGGTTTAAAGAAACATGTTGCTGACTTTGTTGCTCGTTTTCTGAATTTTCAGCAAGTTAAGGCGGATAGGATGAGACCTGGTGGACTAATGCAGAGTTTAGAGGTGGCCCAGTGGAATTGGGAGCATGTAGCTATGGATTTTGTGACCCATTTGCCTCGTTCCTACGAGGTTGTGATGATATTTGGGTGGTTATCGACAGACTTTCGAAGTCATCCTACTTTATTCCCTACAATATGACGAATTCTTGAAGAAAATGGCAAAATTGTACGTCGATTTTGTTATTCGATTGCATGGAGTGCCGACGTCCATAGTTTCAGATAGAGACCCAAGGTTTACTTCCAGATTTTGGAAGAGTTTACAAGCAGCTTTAGGCACCATATTGGCTATGAGTACAGCCTATCATCCACAGACCGATGGCCAATCTGAGAGAACTATACAGACCTTGGAGGATATCTTGCGAGCTGTTGTTATGGACTTCAGTGGTAGCTGGCAGGATTCATTGTCGCTGGTGGAATTTTCGTACAATAACAGCTACCAAGTAATGATTAAAATGGCACCGTTCGAAACGTTGTATGGTAGGAAGTGCAGATCGCCAATTTGTTGGGAAGAAGTGGGGGAGAAGCAGGTGTCTTCTCCTGAATTTGTGCAACAGATGAGAGATAAAGTGGATCTTATTCGACAGCGTATGAAGGCTGCACAAGATCGCCAAGCTAGTTATGCAAACAGAAGGCGTAGGCCTTTAGAATTTCAGGTTGGTGATCGGGTGTTCTTGAAAGTTTCTCATTTCAGAAGTGTTATGAGATTTGGACACAAGGGAAAATTAGCTCCTCGTTATGTTGGACCTTATGAAATTGTGGAGAGGATCGGTACTTTGGCTTATCGTTTGTTGTTGTCACCTGAACTTTCCTCATTACACGATGTGTTTCATGTGTCTATGTTGAGGAAGTATGAGCCAGATCCTTCTCTTGTGCTACAAACTGACGAAGTGTAGCTGGATCGAACTTTGAGTTATGTTGAGTATCCCTTGCAGATTCTGGACAGGAAGGATAAACAGCTCAGGAGCAAGACCATTCCTTTGGTTATGGTCCAATGAAGCAATCATGGTAGGGAAGAAGCTACATGGGAGTTAGAGGAGAAGATGTATCTGTTGGGGACAACGGTGTAGGATCCGGATCCCGCCTCCCGGGGCGCAGCGGATAACAAAGTTGCCTGGGAGATGATCAATACAATAAGATTCAAACACAATACGAACCATTCATAGTGTGTTTTCGTTGATTACCTTGCTGGCAACTCGTGCCTGGCTCCAACCGGAATTACAAGAACGCCGGCTCTTCATGGTAGGCGGCGGTAGATTCGTCAAGCAGGTCCATGACCGGAAACGATCTCCCTCTGATCAGCCTGCACTAGAAGACTGATGGATTTTATCACCAACGGATTCTCCTCGAAAGGTTGGCCGGAACAAATTCCGGCATAGCAAGGCGACGGCGGCGGCGGCGCGTGGAACCGGAGGCGGCCGTGAGGTAGTGAGGAGGGAGGCGGCGCTTTTAGAGCTAGGGTTAGGGTTGTGTAATCAAGTGTTAAGTTATGAGTTCTGAAGCCCTAGTCTACCTTAAGTAGATTAGTGATGGACTTGGACCGGCCAAACGGGCCCGGGTCCAACGGATGAACATTCGGTTCATCCCTATCACCATGACTTCATCATAACTCCGATCGTCGATCAGATCGGACCGATCGACTCAGTTTCCAAAACTGAATACTATGATCTGAAAAACCATTTTTCAGAACCCCAGTGCAAAATGACCGTTTTGCCCCTCAACAGCGGGAAATCACGATTTGACCCCTGTTGACTTTTAGGAAGTCGCACTCCCCAAAATCCTCCTCAAGTGCTCAACACATTGAGCTTAGTTTTCGTGCGGGAATCTCGAATCCAGTACTTGTGTGACCCTCAATGGTTCAGGGATACAGCAAGCCGTGGGCCCACGACCATTGTGGCTCCGGAATCACAATTCCGGACTTGCCCATCGGATCATGGTAAGAGCGTCTAGCAACATCGCCCCATGATCCCCTAGGTATCACTGATAGTGCCTGCAAGAACCAGTCGGTCGTGGTTAGCGTATAGTACGGTCCTTTCAATCCATATATCCCAATCAGATCAACGACCATTGGTAAATCGAGAGTCGTTATAGATCCGATAGCTATGCATACATCTTGGAGATCGAATAGTGACATCGCGAGTGTAACTAGGTAAACCCATTTACCAAAAACACTTCTAGTACTCTGGCCAGAGATTTATACACTATCGTTTCCTCAGATAACATAGGATATCCACGCATGTCTGCGAGCGGTGAATCCTCGACAACGATGCATCGACTCCAACATGCATCGGGGCCTCACCCAATCCCGCCGCCTAACGACCCCAAGTGAGTCGGCAAACGGGTCAAAGTGAGGTGCCTATCATGTAGACCCTCAATGTCGTTTTGAGTCGTGAGGACTAATCAGTACAACCAAGACCTCGGACTTATCCACTCGACAAATGGTAACCACTTGGCAAGTCCGAACGAGGGTAGTTCGATAGATCACCAGGTCACTATCTATCTGCATGCTAACATCACAATGTTCCCTACCAATGAAACATGATACTTTGCATCGCAGATACTAGTCTCGAGCTCGGGCGGCCTTATCCTCATTTTGACGGCCCAATCGACTAGGAACTAATTCAGAATACACAGTGACTATTAGATGTGTTTCATGATAGCCGTCATACTGTTGGTCCGTTTATAATTAGGATCAAAAGAAAACTAGCAGCCGCTGTTTAAAATAGCAATTAAAAATTTTGCTAGCTGCTAATTCTTGAGCTGCAATAGCTCGTTGTTCTTGAACATGTACAATACAAAGAGCACCGGAGACAGATCTGGTATGATTTAAAAAATCATGCGAAAAATACCAGAACTGAATTCTATATTTTAAAACAACTCAAACAGATTTATGTGCAACATAAATCTGTTCAAGACTTGTGTGCTTGTGTGCTGCTGTATGCAATGTGATGCTAAGTGCTGAAATGCGTGCGTGAGCGGCTAACAGATCCCAGCAGGGAGATGAGAGTGCGGTATTGCCGCTCGCCCTCAAGCACTGAGGCATACGGGAGTTACCCGCTCGTCCCCAGGCGTAGCATCACAGTACACACAAATCTGAACAACAAGGTACGACTGACAGAATAGAGCTCAACAGGAAAGTATGCGTGTATGCAAATGCAACAGCTGATATTATAACACAGGCACAATAATAATAGCAGAAAGCATACACAGCAAAGCACATAATCCACGCTCCATCCACAGCTGTAACAAAGCTCAAAATCCGTACCTTAACTTCTGAGTTATACTTAGCACATGCAGATTGCCACAATGAAAGTCCTAGCAACGCAGATCTACCACCTGCTAAGCCAATACAACAATTGCTCAAGGACTACAACTCAGAAACACAGCAGCTGGGAGCTACGACTCCACCAGCGCCAATTCTACCTTTCTATCACCACGAATGATCTAACAAAGCTTAAAGGCAGAATCTTTACTTACCCCAAAAAGCTAGGATAGGATGCTAACAGACTAGAGAAGGGAGATGTCTCTGCGATCCTCTTCCAGCTCCTCCGCTGCCTAAGAAAAGGGTAAGAGACGAAACACCTTAGCAAGAGGAGTCCAACGCTACCACTCTCGCTCTCGTCGAAGTTGTCCACCGACGGAAATTGAAACGAAGAAGGTTACTGTGAATAGTAACTAGGGTATCGCAACAAGATAAGGTTCATGGGAAATATTTCTAAGTGTCGGGGAGTAAGATTCTAATTGACTTGAACATCGCGACTGGCGAGAAGGTTTCATCATAGTCAACACCTTGCCTTTGAGTGTAACCTTTCGCGACCAGTTGTGCCTTGTAGGTCATTACCTTACCATCAGGCCCAAGTTTCCTCTTGTATATCCATTTGCAAACAATAGGAACAATTCCTTCGGGAGGATTAACAAGAGTCCAAACTTGGTTCTCATGCATTGAGTCAAACTCAGACTGCATTGCTTCAAGCCACAAATTAGAATCAGCATCGGAAATTGCATCCTTGAAAGTTCTTGGATCAGATCCAAAAACTTGATCACCTTGTTCATCTTCAAGGAGAAAACCATATCTCTCAGGAGCCCTAGGAACCCTTTCGGATCTCCTAGGTGCAACCATTTCTGGTACTGGATCTGGAGGTGCAGGAGATTCACCTGGTACTTCATTTGGTTCTCGAACCTCTTCGAGTTCTACTATTCTGCCCTTTCTATCAAGTAGAAATTCCCTTTCCATAAAGGTGTCATTTCTAGAAACAAACACTTTTGTTTCGCTGGGATAGTAGAAGTAGTATCCAATGGAATTCTTTGGATACCCAATGAAGTAGCATAAGATGGATCTCGTATCCAGCTTATCTCCCACTGTCTGCTTCACGTAAGCAGGACATCCCCAAATCCTCATGTATGAGTACTTGGGTGGTTTGCCCATCCATATCTCATATGCAGTCTTATCCACTGCCTTGGTGTGGACATTGTTCAACAAAATTACCTCCGTTTTGAGTGCATAGCCCCAAAACGAGGTAGGAAGCTCAGTGAAGCTCATCATAGATCGAACCATGT
>KQ996054.1:28172-49386 GCA_001598015.1 Dorcoceras hygrometricum | reverse complement strand
ATACTAAATGGGCCGCACACGTCAGTATGGATCAAATCCAATAGGCCTTGAGCACGCTCACCCTTGCCCTTGAAGGGTTGCTTGGTCATCTTTCCCTTAAGACAAGATTCACAAGTTGGCAGAGAGTTAATGTCTGACAGATCAAACATGTCACTCCTAACTAACTTGTTCATCCTACTTAGAGAAATATGACCTAGCCTAGCGTGTCAAAGTTGTGCTGGGTTCAAGTTATCGTGTTTCAGTTTAATCGTTGTTGTATGTGCTTCGACATCGCGAGTTGGAACGTCTTTTAATTTTAAGGTGTATAAATCGTTTTCGCGTTCCCCAATTCCAATTAAACATTCATTCTTGTAAATATTGCAAATCAAATTAGCAAACATACAAGAATATACATCACTATCAAGCATAGAAATAGAAATAATGTTCTTTATTAATTCGGGAACAAATAAAACGTTTCTCAATAACAACTTAAAATCAGAAGATAGAAATAAATAAACATCTCCTATAGCTACTGCAGCAACTCTTGCTCCATTGACAAGCCTTAAGTGGGTCTCACCCTATCTAAGACGTCGGCTTCTTGTCATCACCTGCAAATCATTGCAAATATGAGATCCACATCCGGTATCAAGTACCCAAGAAGTCGAACTAAGAGACATATTTATTTCAATATAGAACATACCTTTCGCAGTTCGCAACTGCTCGAGGTACTCCTTGCAGTTCCTCCTCCAATGCCCAGGCTTGTGGCAGTGGTGGCAAACATCCTCATGCTTGTTTGGTTTGGAAGCCTTTGCCTTTGGCTTCTTGGCGGACTTTTCCTCCTTCGCAGGGGCAGAACGTTTCTTACCCTTGCGTCTGGGCCCCTTCTTCGCAGAGGAAGAATAGACCATGAGGAGGACGGGCTTGTCCTTCTTTATGGTTCCTTCGAACACTACAAGCATGTTAACCACCTCTTCAAGGGTGGCTGCCAGCTTGTTCATGTTGAAGTTGACTACAAAGGGGTCAAATGCAGCGGGTAGTGAGAGGAGAAGTACATCCACAGACAGCTCGTGTGGAAGTGTGATATTGAGGCCCGACAGCTTTTCAACGAGCCCAATCATACGAACCCCATGCTCGCGGACCGAAGTCCCATCGCGCATGCGGCTCGTCATAAGCTCCTTGACAGCCGTGAACCTCTCATGTCGAGAGTTCTCCCCGTACAGTTCTTTGAGATGAAAAAGTATGTCAGCAGCATACTTTGTCTTCTCAAAACGCCGTTGCATTTCATTGGACATCGATGCCATCACATAGCATCGAGTCTTAACCTCGTCGTCCTCGGGGCTGATATCGGCAGGGGCTTCTTTCGGAGGGCACTTCTCTATCGTATAGAGGAGCTTCTCCGAAGCCAACACAATGTTGAGGTTGCGGAGCCAGTCTTGGTAGTTCAGACCGCTGAACATGTTGCTATCAAGTATAGCAGCGAGCGGGTTTTTCATCGAAACCATTTTACAATGCAGTAATACTGAAAAGAAAACAGACAATCATCACTAACTATATATGATATATGCTAAGACATAAAACATGGTCGTTTAGTTCTATGAATTACCCTCCCACTATTTTAACGATTTCACCACCTTCTAGTGAAATCGAGAAAGCAAGTTTCTTTAGTGGGTACACGGAACCCAATCAAGCGATCATGGACCCGAATAATATCAGCCATCCATGACCCCCAAAAGGTAGTTTCCGATTGCAACCGGTGCAACCTCCATGTATTCACCTCACGTCCAGTAAGGGCCCAATAATATGACGCCGTTTACTATCACGTGTCAAGATGACCATCAATGTTGAGTCGTGAAGGACGGTCCCCTTAACTTCCCCAATAATATGAGCCAACGTTAAAGGGAGTTCCAACCCAACTCACAACAATTGTCAATGGCGTGAACAGCTTTCCGGCATACATGACCCCCTCAATAATATGAGCCGGACCATGTATACGGGTGGCATCGACGTACACCCATTATTAATGGAAGGTAGGGATAATTTAAACAAATTTAAATTCCCTTCAGTTTATCGAATAAACATTTATCTTGATATTAGTTTTAAATCGTATTTAAAACGAGGGATTTTATTTTCGAAAATTTGGTCTCATGCAGATATTTTAAATCATATTTAAAACATGCGGATTCAACTAACTATATATCGGGAACAACGGTGTAGGATCCGGATCCCGCCCCCCGGGGCGCAGCGGAAAACAAAATTGCCCGGGAGACGATCAATACAATAAAATTCAAACACAATACGAACCATTCATAGGGTGTTTTCGTTGATTACCTTGCTGGCAACTCGTGCCTGGCTCCAACCGGAATTACAAGAACGTCGGCTCTTCACGGTAGGCGGCGGTAGATTCGTCAATCAGGTCCACGACCGGAAACGATCTCCCTCCGATCAGCCTGCACTAGAAGACTGATGGATGTTATCACCAACGGATTCTCCTCGAAAGGTTGGCCGGAACAAATTCCGGCGTAGCAAGGCGGCGGCGGCCGTGAGGTAGTGAGAAGGGAGGCGGCGCTTTTAGAGCTAGGGTTAGGGTTGTGTAATCAAGTGTTAAGTTATGAGTTATGAAGCCCTAGTCTACCTTAAGTAGATTAGTGATGGACTTGGACCGACCCAACGGGCCCGGGTCCAACGGATGAACATTCGGTTCATCCCTATCACCGTGACTTCATCATTACTCCGATCGCCGATCAGATCGGACCGATCGACTCAGTTTCCAAACTGAATACTATGATCTGAAAAACCATTTTTCAGAACCCCAGTGCAAAATGACCGTCCCTCAACAGCGGGAAATCACGATTTGACCCCTGTTGACTTTTAGGAAGTCGCACTCCCCAAAATCCTCCTCAAGTGCTCAACACATTGAGCTTAGTTTTCGTGCGAGAATCTCGAATCCAGTACTTGTGTGACCCTTAATGGTTCAGCGATACAGCTAGCCGTGGGCCCACAACCATTGTGGCTCCGGAATCACAATTCCGTACTTGCCCATCGGATCATGGTAAGAGTGTCTAGCAACATCGCCCCATGATCCCCTAGGTATCACTGATATTGCCTGCAAGAACCAGTTTGTCGTGGTTAGCGTACAGTACGGTCCTTTCAATTCATATATCCCGATCAAATCAACGACCATTGGTAAATCGAGAGTCGTTATAGATCCGATAGCTATGCATACATCTTGGAGATCGAATAGTGACATCACGAGTGTAACTAGGTAAACCCATTTACCTAAAACACTTCTAGTACTCTGGCCAGAGATTTATACACTATTATCCCCTCAGATAGCATAGGATATCCACGCATGTCTGCGAGCGGTGAATCCTCGACAACGATGCATCGACTCCTACATGCATCGGTGCCTCACCCAATCCCGCCGTCTAAAGACCCCAAGTGAGTCGGAAAACGGGTCAAAGTGAGGCGCCTATCATGTAGAGCCTCAATGTCGTTTCGAGTCGTGAGGACTAATCAGTACAACCAAGACCTCGGACTTATCCACTCGACAAATGGTAACCACTTGGAAAGTCCGAACGAGGGTAGTTCGATAGATCACCAGGTCACTATCTATCTGCATGCTCAGAACATCACAATGTTCCCTACCAATGAAACATGGTACTTCGCATCGCAGATACTAGTCTCGAGCTCGGGCGGCCTTATCCTCATTTTGACGGCCCAATCGACTAGGAACTAATTCAGAATACACAGTGACTATTAGATGTGTTTCATGATAGCCGTCATACCCACTATCACATCTAACATACACTATAGTGCATTCTAGGTTTTTACTCAACGCAATTGTTAATCATCATACAACACAATGAAAGTAAAAAATTCCATAAATAAAATGCGAATATCATACATATAAAGATTGTTTCATACAATAGTCTATGAACCCACACGCCACAAGTTGGCTAGTTGGGAATCTACTCTAACAGTATCGTGAGTGGCCTCATTTGTTTGAGTAGATATGATATGAACTCCATTAGCTAGATTGTTTGCTGTTGTTTCCCCAGTTATCTTGAACTCTTGGTTAGTTGGGTTGTGTGATTTTTGTATCCAGATTTGTAGTTGTTCTGTGAGTCCTGGTGTTGTAGGACATCTTCTGTATCGTGTAACCAGTTTTAGTGTTTTGGTGATATTCTGTAATGTTGAGATTTGGATCGGTTTTGGAGTTTTTTGTTTGATTTCGAGGACGAAATTCCTTTTTAGTGGGGGAGAAATGTGAGATCTGAATCGCTAATTATTTATTTGGAAAATTAATCGGCATTGGATTAGACTTGAAGAAGAGTTAGTTGGTTTGTGCGTGAAATAGCTCTGATTTGGTTCGTAGAACGGTCAAATCTGGTTGGTTTAGCGCTCAAGAATCGTGTCGCAAGTTATTTGGAGTTATAGTGGAGCGACGTCGTTCTGGGAGAAACCAGATTTGAGGGTGAAATCTGGTAGTACTGAATAGACCGATCGGTTCGTGGTTTTATTGTGAACCGGTGTGGTTCGTGAGTATCGACCGAGGCAAGATCTGAATGAGTGTGAGCTGGTCGTTCGGATGTGGGTCGCGATGCGATGCCGTTTAGCGATACACGTTTATGAACTAGCTGGATTGTTTTACGATGTCGTTTATAGGAACCAGCTGAGATGTGAGATCTGTATGTGTGAGAGCTGGTTGGTTACAGGAGCTGGACTGTGGTGCGACGCCGTTTTGAGAAACCAAATCTGAGTGCGAGCTGGTCGCTTTTAGCGTACTCATGTGCGACGTCGTTTGGTTGTAGCGCACTGGTATGGCGTATAGTCCACATCTGGAGTGGTACTCAGATCTGAGTTGGTACCAACTGTGAGCCCTGTTTTGTTGGTGGCTACTGTCACCAGATTTGGGAAGATTTAAGTTGTATATATAGAGTACTTTGACTGTGTTTACGTCAACAGTTCCCAACACTTAAGAAAATATATCTTCTCCCGATATCGTACCCTCTACTGTAGCAAAACCCTTACTGTTCCTCGTAGCATATTTCTTCCGATTGTCGGCGGTAGAGAACTCCGGTGGGAGCAAGGCTAGTGGCGACGGATTCCCCTCGCTAAGACGTTTCTTTCTATACCGCTTTTGAAGGCTTTGGAAAGCTAGAGGAGTGAATGCGAAGAAGCTGCAGTGCATCGTTTTTCGTATACTGGCAGACTGGTTCTTCTGCTCAGGTAGTGCTTTGAGTAAGTACTAGATTCTACTTTGCGCTTCGTTTAGAGCTAGTTATCGTGTTAGAAAGGTAGGATAAAGTTGGGTTGAGCTGGTGGCTCCCAGTTCGTGTTTATGTGCGTAATGACCCTGAGCTGGTTGTTGTTGTTTGGCCAAGCAGGTGGCAGATTTGAGTTACTCGGGGCTTTTGTTGTAGTAATTATAGCTCAGAAACTGAAGGTACAGATTTGAGCTTGTATTACAGCTTTGGGATGAACATGGATATTTATGTGTGCTTGCTGGTATGTTGTGCAGTGTATGCTAGCATGCTGTTATTGCTTACTATTGTTCAGTGTTGATTATTGTAAGCTGCTGTAATTGTATACACACATTTTCCCATGTTGAGCTCATATCTGTTAGCCATTGTTGTTGTGCTAAACCGTGTGTACCAGGAGGCTGTTATTGAGGACGAGCGGCAATACCTTGATCCACATCTTTGGTTTAGTTGTTAGCCGCTATGAGAAAGTGGATAGCTACCACGCTCTCACATGCTTTGTGGCAACAGCAGGTTGAGTGATCTGGTTCATGACCTGGTACAGTGTGTTGAGACGAGTGGATATGTGACGCCACAATCCTCATGGTCACGAAATCAAATAAATAAAAGAAAAGAAGGGCTGAATGAATTTGTTATAAGCTGTATCTCTTATAACTAAAATAAAATTCGAAGTACAAACGTAAATGTGGCGCCAAGTACCGTAACAGCTAAAATAAATTTTTCAATAACAGATGTCATGAAATGCAAAGTGCGATATTACAACTTTGAAATTCTATATGAATTTACTATTGTTGTAATGGATCTAATACAGACTTAACGAAAGATCAAAAACAACAACAGCTGTTGCGGAAAACATCGGCCTTAGATAAACACAATCACCACAAATGGTTCAGCTGCTGCCTCCCGTCTGCCCCAGCTCTGTCCCACCTGCACCATTTTAAAGCTAATGAGCCTAGGGGCTCAGCTCCCTTTCATTATTTTCTTGTGATTTATGGCTTAGAAGCTTTCCATAGGTCCAATGTGCACTTGATCAAATGACTACTGATATCAGTTCTTAGCATATAGCTCAATATGAAGGGGTATACAGATCCGTCAATCCGTAATCCTGATCCTTCCTAATTGAAGGGGCACACTGGTTCGTCAGCCAGGCACTCACCCTCCCTTATGATCATCTGTTATCTATGCCATAAATCCTTTAAAGCTAAACATTCTTCCTTTAAACTCATAGCTGTTTGAAATCAGATTTTGAAATCAACAACCTTCGGGTTCCCTGTGCTTCGAAATTCATTTAAAAATCTCTTTTAAAACTTTTTCTGAGTATCAGATTCGACTACTGGAACTCATCGCTGAAATGAAACAGTTGCAACTAGAAGAAACTGTACCAGGAGACAAGGCAGATGTCTACTGTAGAAACAGATAATTCCATTGAAGAGTTATCGCTAACTTGAAACAGGTGTATTAAATGAAACGATGTCGTTAGCGTGAGAAGCAGACGTGACTAAAAGACTGTACTGGAAATCGAAACAGATCTTTACTGTTCAAGGTTACCACTAGAGGGAATTTCAGATGTTGCTAATGGAATAGTATTGCTATCGTGGAACAGACTCTGACGGTGGCAATATATTTGTAACAGTGAGCAGCTGTGACTATGAATTAGGAGTGTCATCGGGTATCAGCTGTGACTAGGAAATTCTCTTTGAATAGTGAACAGCTGACGCTAAGGAAATATCATATGAACAGTGACCAGCTGAACAGTGACCAGCTGACGCTAAGGAAATATCATATGAACAGTGAACAGCTGACGCTAAGGAAATATCATATGAACAGTGAACAGCTGACGCTGAGGAAATATCATATGAACAGTGACCAGCTGATGTTGGTCAACTCAGACGTCAATGCTTTTTATCAAAGGAACTCAGATGTTTGAACAACCAATGTCTAGACATTATTTAGAACAACGTCTGAATATAAAAAAATTCAACAGCTGAATACGAAACAATGCAACAGCTGTATACAAAACAATACAACAGCTGAATACGAAACAATACAACAGCTGAACCACAACTACGCTACCAGCCGTTGCTTATCAAACCAGACTTAACTTCTGATTCGACTACCAACTCCGATTACATAGAATCAAATTCAGACATTACCAATCACGAGAAGGAAGAACATTCATGAACATACGACTTAAACCCGACTGCTCAGCATTTTAAACGACACATTCATCTTCTTCGAAGCATTCTTTCAAAGTTTCGAAATAGAAACATAATTTTGAACCCGATCATTCTTTCATTTTCTTAAACATACTTGAACATAAACATAACTTATCTTTAACGTAAACAGGCAAGCAACGCATACTGATAAGAACAATATATACTTAAAAATGGCGTAGCAAGAATCAGCTTTTACTTTCTTTAAGCGAAGGAACGCAAGAGCAGCTGATCTCAACAGGAGTCCTACACAAGCACCACCACGAGCACTCTTCTAAAATTTGGAGAGAAAGAAAGAAAATTCTGGACAAAAAGTTCCCATTTACGAAAAAAATCGTATATGAGATATGATTTCTAGTAGGTAATTACACTCAAGTAGGCATGGGTATCCTACCTAACCGTGTCCTTTTAAAATATTTTAAAAAAACTCCCTACTACTGTTTTGAATTTATAAATTTTACCAAGAGATTTTAAAAAGAAGAACTAGCTTGTCCAGCTGAAAACATTTTCTATTTGAAATCTTGCTCATGTTTGTGCTCGGACGACAACTGCCTGGAAACCTTCCGCGTCTTGTTTTCCAATCAACATCTGAAATCAGCCTTCAAAATAATTTAAAAAGAACTTAAGGCTGAAATACGCAATATCAAATAGACCCTTAAAATAGTAAAGGCTCAAATATGTGGTCCTATGGATTTTGGGGCGTTACAATCTACCCACCTAATAAAAATTTCGTCCTCGAAATTTACTTACCAAACAATCCTGGGTAACAACTAATCATATCAGCTTATGCTTCCCACGTAGCTTCTCGTTCAGATTGATTAAACCATTGTACATTAACCATAGGAGTACTACGGTTTCTCAGCTTTCTATTCTCTCGAAGAAGAATCCTCACGGGTCTTTCTTCATAACTTAAATCTGGTGCTAGCTGAATAGGCTCATGACTTAATACGTGAGATGGGTTGGGAATATACTTCCTCAAGGCTGATACATGATAGACGTTATTCACTGGGCAGTAGTTCTAACTCAAACTCGGTTTCTGGACGCAGAGATGTGCTAAACCAACAGACTTTCTACTTAAGGCATCAGCCACCACGTTTGCTTTCCCTGGTTGATAGCTGATCGTGCAATCATAATCCTTCATCAGCTCTAGCTATCTCCTCTGCCTCATATTAAGTTCTTTCTGAGTGAAAAAGTATTTGACGCTCTTGTGATCCATGAATATCTCACACTTCTCCCCATAGAGGTAATGTCTCCATATCTTAAGGGCAAATACTACAGCTGATAGTTCCAAATCATGCGTAGGGTAATTCATCTCGTGGATCTTCAGCTGTCTGGAAGCATAAGAAATCACTTTACGGTCCTGCATCAGTACATCACCTAAACCCATCTTAGACGCATCTGTGTAAATCACAAATTTCCCTTCATCAGATGGCATGGTCAACACAGGGGCTTCTATCAGTGCTTGCTTCAACTTGTCGAAGCTTCTTTGACACTCGGGTGTCCAGTCATACTTAACCTGCTTCCTTGTTAAAGGGGTCAGGGGAACAGCTATCTTGGAAAATCCTTGAATGAATCGCCTATAATATCCGGCTAAACCCAAGAAACTCCTCACCTCTGAAACAGATGTTGGTACTGGCCAGTCGCGAATGGCTTCTACTTTGGCTGGGTCCACTTATAGTCCATCCTTAGATATAATGTGACCTAAGAATGCTACTTTCTTCAACCAGAAGCCACATTTACTATACTTAGCAAACAGCTTCTTATCCTTCAGCACTTGAAGCACTATCCTCAGATGCTCGCTATGTTCGAATTTTGTCTTAGAGTATACCAAGATGTCATCTATGAACACAACCACGAATCGATCCAAAAGGGTTGAAAAACTTTATTCATCAGATCCATAAAAGCAGATGGGGCGTTGGTTAATCCAAAAGGCCTCACTAGGAACTCGTAATGACCATAACGGGTTCTAGAGGCTGTTTTATAGATATCTGCCGCCTTAATCTTCAGCTGATGGTAATCGGACCTTAAATCGATCTTAGACTCGTAATGACCATAACGGGTTCTAGAGGCTGTTTTATAGATATCTGCCGCCTTAATCTTCAGCTGATGGTAATCGGACCTTAAATCGATCTTAGAAAAGACTGTTGTTCCTTTCAACTGGTCAGAAAGGTCCTCAATCCTAGGAAGGGGATATTTATTCTTAATGGTCAGCTTATTCAGCTCCCTATAATCTATACACAACCTCAAACTTCCATCTTTCTTCTTTACGAAAAGAACAGGGGCTCCCAGGGTGAAGTACTTGGTCTCATAAATCCTCTCCAACAAATCTTGTATCTGTTCTTTTAATTCTTTCATTTCTGATGGAGGTAGACGATAAGGCGGTCTAGAAACTAGAGCTGCTCCTAGAACTAAGTCAATAGAAAATTCCAGCTCTCTATCTGGTGGTAGTCCATGTATATCTTCTGAAAAAACTTCGGGAAACTCAATTACCACCTCCACATCTGATATTTGGGGCTTGCCAGTCGCTTCTAAGGATGAAAAACGTATCAAAATCCTATCCCACCTTTCCTTAAACAACTATGAACCTTAAGCGCTGATATAATGCGAGGAATCCTCCACATCTGATTGGCTTCAAACCTAAAGGGGTCTCCTCTAGGTGGATTAACCACTACTGTTCGAGTCTTAAAATCAATTACCACTCCATGCTTGGTTAACCAGTCCATCCCCAATAGCATATCAAACTCAGGCATCGGTAAAACAATCAAATCTGCAGAATCACACGCCCTAGCAGCCTAAGTCCTAAATCACGAAACAAAGCATGGGATACTAGTTCTTCTCCTGAAGGTACTGTTACACAAAATCCTATAGTGACTTGGTCTGGACTAATGGGTAACTTCTTAGCAAACTCAGCTGCTATAAAAGAATGAGTAGCTCCTGAACCTAATAAAGCCAGAGAAGGCAAACCAGCAATCTAAATCTCACCCGTAACTACTGTAGAATCTGGATTAGCCTGATCAGCTGTGAAGTACTGTTCGAAGAATACTTGCTTAAAATCCGCCCAAGTAAGATTTGTCAAATCCACGGATAACTTATCTCCTTCCCACCAAATCATGGCGTCATCCCTCATCATGTAGATAGCGCACCTCGGCCTATCTAAGTCTGGCATCTGGAGATACTCAAAGATAACCTCCATCGACTTGATCTAGCTTTCAGCAACTAAGGGATCAGTTGTACCACTAAACTCCTTCGGCTTCTGCCTTCTAAACTTCTCTTGAGGATCATCATTGCTTGGTCCTCTACTACTAGATGATTGACCATTGCCTCTTCCGGTTTGCTCTACCAGCATTCTTAGGAGTTTGGCGATACTAGCATTACTATCAGGGTTGGTTTCTTCTAAAGGAATACCTCTCCTAACTCTTCCTCGGCCAGACATCTTATGATCTATAGCCCATAATCCACCACAATGCAATAATCAGAACATGTTAAATTTTAAAGACAAATGCTCTTAAACATAAAATAAACTCACAGCGCTGGAGAAACGCTCAACAAAAGCTGTTCCAACTGGAAGTGCGTGTGTTTATCTCAGGGCCATGCTCTGATACCAAGTTGTGATGCCCCAATCCTCATGGGGTCATGAAATCGAATAAATAAAAGAAAAGAAGGGCTGAATGGAATTTGTTATAAGCTGTATCTCTTATAACTAAAATAAAATTCGAAGTACAAACGTAAATGTGGCGCCAAGTACCGTAACAGCTAAAATAAATTTTTCAATAACAGATGTCATGAAATGCAAAGTGCGATATTACAACTTTGAAATTATATATGAATTTACTATGGTTGTAATGGATCTAGACTTAACGAAAGATCAAAAACAACATCAGCTGCTGCGGAAAACATCGGCCTTAGATAAACACAATCACCACAACTGGTTCAGCTGCTGCCTCCCGTCTGCCCCAGCTCTGTCCCACCTGCACCATTTTAAAGTAATGAGCCTAGGGTCTCAGCAAGTAAAATCTGAGGATAACAAAATCACATAATGCAGGCAGACATTAGCATTAACATAGCTTAACATAACAGTTTAAAGGAAGTCATTCATCATAAGCTTTTCTTAAACTTTCTTTCGTAAACTTGGAAATGGGGAAGATGACCCAGATCCCTTTCATTATTTTCTTGTGATTTATGGCTTAGAAGCTTTCCATAGGTCCAATGTGCACTTGATCAAATGACTACTGATATCAGTTCTTAGCATATAGCTCAATATGAAGGGGTATACAGATCCGTCAATCCGTAATCCCGATCCTTCCTAATTGAAGGGGCACACTGGTTCGTCAGCCAGGCACTCACCCTCCCTTATGACCATCTGTTATCTATGCCATAAATCCTTTAAAACTAAACATTCTTCCTTTAAAATCATAGCTGATTGAAATCAGATTTTGAAATCAACAACCTTCGGATTCCCTGTGCTTCGAAATTCATTTAAAAATCACTTTTAAAACTTTTGCTGAGTATCAGATTCGACTACTGGAACTCATCGCTGAAATGAAACAGTTGCAACTAGAATAAACTGTACCAGGAGACAAGCCAGATGTCTACTGTAGAAACAGATAATTCCATTGAATAGTTATCGCTAACTTGAAACAGGTGTATTAAATGAAACGATGTCGTTAGCGTGAGAAGCAGACGTGACTAAAAGACTGTACTGGAAATCGAAACAGATCTTTACTGTTCAAGGATACCACAAGAGGGAATTTCAGATGTTGCTAATGGAATAGTATTGCTATCGTGGAACAGACTCTGACGGTGGCAATATATTTCTAACAGTGAGCAGCTATGACTATGAATTAGGAGTGTCATCGGGTATCAGCTGCGACTAGGAAATTCTCTTTGAATAGTGAACAACTGACGCTAAGGAAATATCATATGAACAGTGACCAGCTGACGCTAAGGAAATATCATATGAACAGTGACCAGCTGACGCTAAGGAAATATCATATGAACAGTGACCGGCTGATGTTGGTCAACTCAGACGTCAATGCTTTTTAACAAAGGAACTCAGATGTTTGAACAACCAATGTCTAGACATTATTTAGAACAACGTCTGAATATAAAAAAAATGCAACAGCTGTATACGAAACAATGCAACAGCTGAATACGAAACAATACAACAGCTGAACCACAACTACGCTACCAGCCGTTGCTTATCAAACCAGACTTAACTTCTGATTCGACTAGCAACTCCGATTACATAGCATCAAATTCAGACATTACCAATCACCATAAGGAAGAACATTCATGAACATACGACGCGACTACTCAGCATTTTAAAAACGACACCTTCATCTTCTTCGAAGCATTCTTTCAAAGTTTCAAAATAGAAACATAGTTTTGAACCTGATCATTCTTTCATTTTCTTAAACATACTTGAACATAAACATAACTTATCTTTAACGTAAACAGGCAAGCAACGCATACTGAAAAGAACAATATATACTTTAAAATGGCGTAGCAAAAATCAGCTTTTACTTGCTTTAAGCGAAGGAACGCAAGAGCAGCTGATCTCAACAGGAGTCCTACACAAGTACCACCACGAGCACTCTTATAAAATTTGGAGAGAAAGAAAGAAAATTCTGGACAACAATGAAGTTCCCATTTACGAAAACAATCGTATATGAGATATGATTTTTAGTAGGTAATTACACTCAAGTAGGCATGGGTATCCTACCTAACCGTGTCCTTTTAAAATATTTTAACCAAAAACTCCCTACTACTGTTTTGAATTTATAAATTTTACCAAGAGATTTTAAAAAGAAGAACTAGCTTGTCTAGCTGAAAACATTTTCTATTTGAAATCTTGCTCATGTTTGTGCTCGAACGACAACTGCCTGGAAACCTTCCGCGTCTTGTTTTCCAATCAACATCTGAAATCAGCCTTCAAAACAATTTAAAAAGAAATTAAGGCTGAAATACGCAATATCAAATAGACCCTTAAAATAGTAAAGGCTCAAATATGTGGTCCTATGGATTTTGGGGCGTTACAGGATAGCTACCACGCTCTCACATGCTTTTTGGCCACTACCCTCTTGTTCGATTTGTTGACAGCTGCTGAGCTGATCCTTGAGCTCCTTTGGCTTCCTGATTCGTTTGTAGCCTTTGCATCCTGCTGTCTCATGCATAGCACGTGCATTTATATCTATTGCTATCTATTTGTTGTTGTATTGCTCTTCGTACTGGGGTTTGACCCCTGTCCCTCTAGGGCTGGTTGTTTTTTGGTTGTTTGTGTGTTGTTCAGGTTACCAAGGTTTCTCAGCTGGTGGTGCCCCGAGAGTTGGATAGAGTGTCCCATTTATCTATATTTTATAATTATGTATTAGAGTCGTCACCAGGGAATGTCCCGTAGTGATGTTCTATTTCTGATTTGAAATTTTATTGTTTTGGGATGCTCGTTGCTTGTATTAGTTATCTGCAGTTGTTGGTGTTCAGCTTTTCGGTTGTTGTAAAACCAATATTTTGAGTATAAAAGTATTTTTAAATTATGTTTTCTAAGTCAGGCCAAAGCGAAATATTTTAGCCACTTTCAAATGCTTCCGCAGTTGTTAATTGCGTGGTTAATCTCTGTTGTGTACACCGGGCCTGACATCCTCAGTATGTGTTTGGATATTTGGTGAGACCTAGGATCCTTTGCTTGTGCAACGACACTCGTGTTGTCGCAGTACATTGGGACTGGACCAACTCCTTCAGGAATCACGCCCAACTCTTGGAAGAAATACCTCATCCAAACTGCCTCTTTTGCAGCAGCTTATGCTGCGATGTACTTAGCCTCAGTGGTTCAGAAGCATCAATGCCATAGTCCTTAAGCTGGTGTTGAATCCATAAGATCTGAGCACAACAGCTTCCAGCCGCTAAGTACTCTACTCAGCTGTGGACGTTGCAATTGAAGTCTGCTTCCTACTAAACCAGGAAATCAAGCGATCTCCCAAGAATTTACAAGTACCACTAGTGCTTTACGATCAACTCTATATCATGTGTAGTCTGCATCATTGTAACCAATTAGTTGAAATCTTGAGTCTTTGGGATACCAAAGACACACATTGGAAGTTCCTTTTAAATATTTCAAGATCCGTTTCACAGCTATGTAATGTGATTGCTTTGGCTGAAATCTAGCACACATACAGACAACAAACATGGTTTCTTGTCTGCTAGCAGTTAAGTAAAGTAGGGAGCCTATCATACCACGATATAATGATACCTCAATGGCAGATACAGCTTTGTCTTTGTCTAGCTTGATTGATGAGCTCATTGGGGTCGCAGCTGCTGAACAATTGTCCATGCCAAATTTCTTCAGCTGTTCTTTCGTATACTTGGCTTGGTTAATGAAAATTTCATTTTCCAGCTGTCTAACTTGTAAACCCAGAAAGAACGTTAGCTCGCCCATCATGCTCATCTCAAATTTATCCTGCATCAGCTTAGAGAATTTCTGGCATAGCTTGGGGTTAGTTGACCAAAATATAATGTCATCAACATAAATCTGCACTAACAGGACATAATCAGATTTCACAAATTTAAATAGTGTCTTATCAACAGTGCTTATTGTGAAATCATGCTCGATAAGGAATTTAGATAGTGTATCATTCCAAGCTCTGGGTGCTTGCTTCAACCCATATAGAGCTTTATCCAATTTATAAACATAATCTGGATATGTATGATTTACGAAGCCAGGAGGTTGTGCAACATACACTTCCTCAGTTAGGATGCCATTAAGAAATGCGCTCTTAACATCCATTTGAAAAACTTTAAAATCTTTAAAAGCAGCATATGCTAAGAACATGAGAATGGCTTCTAATCGGGCTACAGGAGCAAAGTTTTCATCAAAATCTATGCATTCTATCTGCCTAAAGCCCTGAGCAACTAGTCTAGCTTTGTTTCTTGTTACTATTCCATCTTCATTCAGTTTGTTCCTAAATATCCATCTAGTTCCAATCACTGAATGATTAGAAGGTCTTGGTACAAGTTGCCAAACATTATTTCACTTGAACTGATTAAGTTCTTCTTGCATTGCATCTACCCAGCGTGGGTCTGCTAAGGCTTCATCTATTTTTTTTGGTTCTATACGTGAGATTAATGCTGAATCAAAATGATCATGCATAAGCTGGCTTCGTTTGCGAAGAGGAGATTCGATGTTACCTATGACCTGCTCGGGTGGATGATTTCTATTCCACCGGATATCAAGTCCAATTGGGTTTGCTTCCTGTTCTGCTTGGATGTCTTGCTGGATAGCCACATCTGGATTGTTTGATGTCAATTGATAAGGTCTTTGTTCCAGATTTGAACCAGATGTTGGGTGAGAGGTGCTCGTATTTTGTGCATCAGATGTTGATTGTTGTGTGGCGGGATCTGTTTGTGCAACATCTGTTTGAACAGCATCTTAAGCATTCGTTGCTTCAGCTCCAGCAGCAGGCACGCTTGGAGAGATCTGATCCTGCGTTGAGTCAACGTTAGTTAAATCGATGACTACAGGATTAGCTGTCAGATCTTGTTGAGCATTGACATGCGGTGTGTCCAGCACTGGTTGTATCTTTGCTGAGTATCTTTGTTGTGCCACGTCATCATCTGAGTCATCAATGCTGGATGATTCTAGACGTGTGCATAAATCGTTGAGGCTCGCAGTTGAGTTGGATCTAAAGCTTGTCTTATCAAAGACAACGTGTGCTGATTCTTCAACAGTCAGAATTCGATTGTTGAAAACTCGATAAGCTTTGCTCACTGCTGAATAACCTAGGAAGATACCTGCATCATCAGATTTTTCATCAAAAGCTCTTAGGTGCTTCTTACCATTATTATGAATGAAACATCTGAACCCAAACACCCTGAAATATGATATGTCAGGTTTCTTGTCACTCCAGATCTCATATGGAGTTTTATCATGCAACTTATTTATCATTAATCTGTTCTGAGTGTAGCAAGCTGTATTAACTGCTTCTGCCCAAAATTTTTGAGAAATCCCAGAATAAGCAATCATTGATCTAGAAGCTTCTTTTAAAGTACGATTTCTCCTCTCAACCAGCCCGTTCTGTTGAGGAGTTCTAGCTACGGAAAGCTCATGATTTATCCCTATGTCATACAGATAAGAATGTAACTTTTGATTTAAAAACTCGTGTAGGATCGAGCGCCTGCCGCTTTACCAAAAACTATAGCTGTTAGCCAAGGTGCAACTTTATTTCCTTATAATGTGGCAGCGTAGAGTGCACCTATTATGTGCGTTAGGGTTGGGCTGTTAGGCCCATGAGTCAGGGGAGGTGCGTGTCTAACTGCTGGTGCTGTCTCAATTCCCTTAGAGATCAGTCTTACCCTTCCCCTACCGCCGACCCTATCCCCAGCAGAGATAGTATTACCCGTTAAGATCTGGCATCACACTTTTACAGCCCACATGGCCAACCAGATCAAGCGGCGCAACGTCAGCAGCTTGACGTACGAGAACTTCGCAAGAGGTCACCCATCCCAGTACTGTTCTCACCCATGCACGCTTAACTCAACAACTCGGTACCACGATCACTTCTTATCTTGTTGACTGTACAAGATCTGTCATTTTGTAAACGTTTTAAAAGCCGAATAAGCTGGTCAGCGGTATCAGATTTTGATTTTAAAAACAGCACCCAAGTAAATTTTGTAAAATCATCAACCACAACTAGAGTGTAGTTCGTTCCCCCTAAGCTAGTTACGGGAATAGGACCAACCATGAGCTTTATGCTAATACTGATACCATCACTGACGTTCTATGATAAACATATTTCTAAGAGTTCTGTTTATATGTCATGTTAAGTTCGGATTTCTTCTTTTATATATGACATCTGGATTTGGTCAGACTTCTACCAATGACCATTGACATCTGGTTAACCCGTTTTGTAACGCCCAAAAATCCATGAGACCACATTTATGCATTTTATTAATTTCATGGGCCAAAATGGCAATTTTAAATGTTATGCATTTGTTGATTTCATTGATTTCAGAAAATAAGATGCGTCGCGGCTGGTTCCAACAGATGATGTTAGCGACAATGGCGGATCCGGATCCCGTTTCCCAGGGGCGCAACGGAAATAAAAAGTTTCCCCGAGAAACGTTCAATACATTCAAAAATTCAATAAACATTCATAGGGCGTTTATCGAATTGCTACCTTGCTGGCGTCTAGGCGCCTGACTCCGACCAGTTTCACGAGGAAACCGGCACTTCAAACGATAGGCGGCGGTAGATCATCAATCAGGTCCACGACCGGAAACAATCTTCCTCCGTCAATCTGTACTAGAAGATCTGACGGATTTTATCACGAACGGATTCTCCTCGTCGCGGTGATCGAAACAAGTCCGATCACGTGAAAAACCGGGCGACGGCGGCGACGGCCGGCGGCGATGGGCGGTCGGCGGCGGTGTGAGGCGTGTGGGAGAGGGTGGGCGGCTATGAGAGCTAGGTTGTATCTTGTGTGTGTCTCATGGTAGCCCTAGGTCTAATTAAATAAGTGATGGGCTTGAGCCGGCCCAATGGACCTGGGGCGGGCCAAGTCCAATATATGAACATTCGGTTCAACCGCATCACCGTGGCTTCATCATAACTCCGATCGACAATCAGATCGGACCGATCGACTCAGTTTCCAAAACTGACTATTATGATGCGAAAACAATTTTTCAGACCATCTAGACACGCGAAAAACCCAAGCGACGGCGGCGGCGGCCGGCGGCGATGGGCGGTCGGCGGCGGCGTGAGGCGTGTGGGAGAGGGTGGGCGGCTATGAGAGCTAGGTTTGTGACTTGTGTATTTCTCATGGTAGCCCTAGGTCTAATTAAATAAGTGATGGGCTTGAGCCGGCCCAATGGACCTGGGGCGGGCCAAGTCCAATATATGAACATTCGGTTCAACCGCATCACCGTGGCTTCATCATAACTCCGATCGACAATCAGATCGGACCGATCGACTCAGTTTCCAAAACTGACTATTATGATGCGAAAACAATTTTTCAGACCATCTAGACCAAAATTACAGTTATGCCCCTCAACTTTGGGGAATCGCAATTTGACCCCTGTTGACTTTTAGGAAGTCGCACTCCCTAAAATTCTCCTCATATGCTCAACACATTGAGCTCAGTTTCCGTGCGGGAATCATGAATCCAGTACTTGTGTGACCCTCAATGGTTCAGGGATACAGCTAGCCGTGGGCCCACTACCATTGTGGCTCCGAAATCACAATTTCGGACTTGCCCAACGGATCATCGTAAAGCGCCTAGAAACATCGCGCCATGATCCCCTAGGTATCACTGATAGTGCCTGCAAGAACCAGTTGGTCGTGGTTAGCGTACAGTACGGTCCTATCATGTAGAGCCTCAATGGCGTTTCGAGTAGTGAGGACTAATCAGTACAACCAAGACCTCGGACTTATCCACTCGACAAATGGTAACCACTTGGAAAGTCCGAACGAGGGTAGTTCGATAGATCACCAGGTCACTATCATCTGCATGCTCAGAACATCACAATGTTCCCTACCAATGAAACATGGTACTTCACGTCGAAGATGCTAGTCTCATACTCGGGCGGCCTTATCCTCATTTTGACGGCCCAATCGACTAGGAACGTATTCAGAATGCACAGTGACTATTAGATGTGTTTCATGATAGCCATCATATCCACTATCACATCTAACATACACTATGGTGCATTCTAGGTCTTTATCCAACACAATTGTTAACATCATATAACACAATGAAAATAAAGAACGCAATAAAGAAATGCGAATAACATATATAAAGACTGTCATATACAAGAGTCAATAAAAACCCACACGCCACAAGTTGGCAAGTTGGGCATCTACTCTAACAATCTTCCACTTGACCTATAGCCAACTACTCATCAGACGTAGTCCCATTGTTTCGCGATATTTTTCAAACAACGGTCCTGGCAAGGGCTTCGTAAGTGGATCAGCATTGTTGTCCGCAGAGGCGACTCTCTCAACTACTATGTCACCTCTAGCCACAATATCCCGGATTATATGGTATTTCCTCAGTATATGTTTGGATCTTTGATGAGACCTAGGCTCCTTTGCTTGCGCAACGGCACCCGTGTTGTCGCAGTACACCGGGACTGGACCAACTCCATCAGGAATGACGCCCAACTCTTGGACGAAATTCCTTATCCAAACCGCCTCCTTAGCAGAAGCTGATGCTGCGATGTATTCAGCCTCAGTGGTTGAATCCACGATGGTGTCTTGCGTGGAACTCTTCCAAGAGACAGCACCACCATTGAGCATGAATACAAATCCAGAGGTAGACTTCGAATCATCTACGTCACATTGGAAGCTAGAATCAGTGTAGCCTTCCAATTTCAGTTCACCACCCCCATAGACCATGAACATATTCTTAGTCCTTCGCAAGTACTTAAGAATATCTTTAATGCAATTGGCCGGGGTTGGCCTGGTAGCGTCTCGTGACACTCAGAGCATATGCGACATTCGGTCTAGTTGAGATCATGCCATACATAATACTACCTATTGCCGAGGCATATGGCACACATGTCATACTCTCTATCTCCTCATCAGTCTTCGGACACATAGACTTAGATAGAGTGATCTCGTGGCTCATAGGTAGGTGTCCTCTCATGGATTCTTCCATAGAGAACCGCTTAAGTATGGTTTTGATGTAGGTAGCTTGGGTGAGTCCGAGCATCCATTTCGATCTATCCCGATAGATCTGTATTCCAAGAATATAGGATGCTTCACCCATGTCCTTCATCGAAAATCTACTAGATAACCAGACTTTAGTTGACTGCAGCATTCCTACATCATTCCCAATGAGTATAATGTCATCAACATAAAGTACAAGGAATGTCACAGCGCTTTTAACTACCTTCTTATATACACATGACTCCTCGGGATTCTTGATGAAACCAAATTCCTTAATTGTTTCATCGAATCTCAGGTACCAACTCCTCGATGCTTGTTTGAGACCGTAGATCGATCTCTGAAGTTTGTATACCTTATGCTCACTTCCTACAGATGTGAAACCCTCAGGCTGCGTCATATAGATCTCTTCCTTAATGTTTCCATTAAGGAACGCAGTTTTCACATCCATTTGCCATATCTCATAGTCGTACCATGCGGCTATGGCTAGTAAGATTCTAATCGACTTGAACATTGCGACTGGTGAAAAAGTTTCATCATAGTCAACACCTTGCCTTTGAGTGTAACCTTTTGCGACCAGTCGTGCCTTGTAGGTCATTACCTTACCATCAGGCCCAAGTTTCCTCTTGTATACCCATTTACACCCAATAGGAACAATTACTTCGTGAGGATTAACAAGTGTCCAAACTTGGTTCGCATGCATTGAGTCAAACTCAGACTGCATTGATTCAAGCCATAAATTAGAATCAACATCGGAAATTGCCTCCTTGAAAGTCCTTGGATCACATCCAACAACTTGATCACCTTGATTATCTTCAAGGAGGAAACCATATCTTTCAGGATCCCTAGGAACCCTTTCGGATCTCCTAGGTGCGACCATTTTTGGTATTGGCTCTGGAGGCGCAGGAGATTCACTCGGTACTTCAGTTGGTTCTCGAACCTCTTCGAGTTCTACTATTTTGCCCTTTCTATCAAATAGAAATTCCCTTTCCATAAAGGTGGCATTTCTAGAAACAAACACTTTTGTTTCACTTGGATAGTAGAAGTAGTATCCAATGGAATTCTTTGGATACCCAACGAAGTAACATAAGATGGATCTCGTATCC
>KQ996054.1:8215-22007 GCA_001598015.1 Dorcoceras hygrometricum | reverse complement strand
CCGCCGCCTAATGACCCCAAGTGAGTCGGCAAACGGGTCAAAGTGAGACGCCTATCATGTAGAGTCTTCAATGACATTTCGAGAGTGAGGACTAATCAGTACAACCAGACCTCGGACTTATCCACTCGATAAATGGTAACCACTTGGAAAGTCCGAACGAGGGTAGTTCGATAGATCACCAGGTCACTATCCATCTGCATGCTCAGAACATCACAATGTTCCCTACCAATGAAACATGGTACTTCACATCGCAGACGCTAGTCTCAAGCTCGGGCGGCCTTATCCTCATTTTGACGGCCCAATCGACTAGGAACGTATTCAGAATGCACAGTGACTATTAGATGTGTTTCATGATAGCCATCATATCCACTATCACATCTAACATACACTATGGTGCATTCTAGGTCTTTATCCAACACAATTGTTAACATCATATAACACAATGAAAATAAAAAACGCGATAAAGAAATGCGAATAACATATATAAATACTGTCATATACAAGAGTCAATAAAAATCCACACGCCACAAGTTGGCTAGTTGGGCATCTACTCTAACAGATGACTCCAAAAGCGATACATGAGCAGGTTTAAATCGATTGAAAATATCTTTAAGGAGGACAAATGATTTCTTTTGAAAAGGGTTTGGTGTTTTATAAATTAAAATGATGTGAAGGGAATTTTACAAAAATTTGTACAACTTGGTTGAGGTGTGTCCTGCTTTATAAACGTAGCACCTTTCCATTAATCCCTTCCATATAAATAGCTGTTTTGAAAGCAAGATCATTATCATTTTCAAAGAAAATCTTTCGTGTTCTTCAAAATGCTTTCCAGACGAGTTCGTGTATTACTCAGGGAGAAGATTCTGCCGGAATTAACCACGGTTGCAAAGCTTTGTTAAGTCAAGTAAAAGCTGATCCTTTGCTACACCATTTAAAGCATATATTGATTTTATTCATCTTATGGATCTTCTTGCCTGTATGTTTAATATATGTTGAATTTCATGTTTAAAATGATTTACGCATGAAAGAAGAAAGAAAGATTGGTTTCAAAATGATGTTTTATGCTTCCAAGTGTTTTCCAGAAAAATATGGATACTGAGGATTCGAGTTTGATTCAAGTATGATCATGAATGTTCTTCCTTCAGGTGAATGGTAACATTGGAATTTAACGCTATGTAATCGGATGTTGTTATTCGAATCAGTATAAAGTCTGGTTTGATAGATAACAGCTGATAGCGTAGCTGTCGTTTTGATGTTGCAACACCAAGTTTAAAGTCAGCTTTTGGTTTCGAGAATTTCTCACATCAGCTGTTAGTTTATTTTTCATCAGCTGTTGGTTTTATTGAGTCATCAGTTGTTGCATCAGTTTTTGTAAACAGTTGTTGTATTATTGTTCATCAGCTGTTAGTTTGTTCATCAGCTAATAGTTTATTCATCAGCTGTTAGTTTATTGTTCATCAGCTGTTGGTTTGTTCATCAGATGTTGCATTGTATCGTTGTATTCAGTCGTTGCACTGTTCTTACGTCTGTTGGTTGTGCAAACGACATCATTTCATTTATTCGGAGTCATGTCTGATAACATATATTCTTACGTCTGTTTATTCTTATTATCAGACTTTCTTACGTCAGCTTCTTAAAGCAAACGACATCGTTTTACACTTATTCCCGAGTCGCGTTGTTAGCGATTATTGTTGCGACTGGTTCAAACTGACGACGTCGTTTCCTTAAGTTACAACTGGTAGCAGATATTCTTACGTCATCATGTCTGTTTCCTACTTCAACTACATCGTTTCATTTACTACGTCTGTTTCAAGTATTCACAAATATTCTCGCAGCTGTTTTACGATAATCGTGAACAGTGAAGATCTGTTTTGTTTCCCAGTACAGTTTCTTATAGTTGCGACGGTTTCATTTCAGCGATGAGTTTCAGCAGTCGAATTCGATACTCAGTAAAGTTTTAAAAATGGGAAGAAAGTTTTAATGAAAGGAACCCGATGATGTTTAAAGATCGATTTCAAAGAAAGAAAGGATGTTAAAGGAACAAAATTTATTTTAAGGTTTATGGCATAGATAACAGACGGTCAACAAGGAGAAGGGTGAGTAGTCGTCCAGATGTTGGCTTCCCTTTCATATGAGCTATATGATAAAACTTATATCAGAAGTAATTTTGATCAAAGTGCAACACGGACCTAAGGAGAGCTTCTAAGCCATAAATCAAAAGAAAATGATATTGATGATGAGATCTGGGCTATTATCCCCTATCTCCAAGTTTATGAAAGAAAGAAATGTTTACGAATGAATGATATGTTCATTAATGTTCCTTTAACTCAAGTTATGTATGTTTCAGATGTCTGCCTGCGTTAAATGGATTCGTTATTACTCAGATTTTACTTGCTGAGCCCCTAGGCTCATTAGCTTTTAAAATGGTGCAGGTATGACAGCTGAGGAGCGAACAGGATGTGAAAACTGATGGCAGCTGCTGGGTGTTGTGTTTATCCATGGCCAGCGTTTTTCGTGTCATAGCTGATGTTGTATAGTATGTTAGGCATCTGTATTAGATCAATTACAACAGTTGTATATTCAAACAGAATTTCATATGTTGTAACTCGCAATTGCAAATTTATATCAGAATCTGTTTCCGCAAATGTTTTCAGTAGTTGGCGCACAAGTGAGTGTCTGTCAGCTTTTGGTTGAGTTCGTGTTTAAATTTCTTTTAAGTTAAAAGAGATACAGCTTATAAAAAATTGTCTTTCAGCCCTTCTTTTTATTCGAAAATTTTTATTTACCCCAATTCGTGATTTCCGTGGGTTCGGGCGTCACAACATGGTATCAGAGTAACGTTCCTGAGATAAACACACGCACCGTCAGCTGAATCAGAGTTCATCGTCCGTTCCTCTAAGTTGTGAGTTTATTTTCAGAGCATTGTCTTTAAATTATTTAGCATGTTCTGTTATATATATGTTGTCAGGCCTCGTGCTCACAACAGAGTAAAAACCCAAACACATGCCGAAGCTTAACAAAAAGTGGGTAAAAGTTTTTACGTTCCTGAGATAAACACACGCACCGTCAGCTGAATCAGAGTTCATCGTCCGTTCCTCTAAGTTGTGAGTTTATTTTCAGAGCATTGTCTTTAAATTATTTAGCATGTTCTGTTATATATATGTTGTCAGGCCTCGTGCTCACAACAGAGTAAAAACCCAAACACATGCCGAAGCTTAACAAAAAGTGGGTAAAAGTTTTTGCTTTTAGGCCCGACGGTTTAAAACATATAATTTAAAATAGAACAATACTCAAAATAAGTTCCCAGCTTACAAACCAACAACAGCAAGTATAGCATCAATACTAATAAAATTATCAAAATCCACATCAGAATACATCAACAAAGCACAGGGCATCTCCCCGGCTACTAGACTGATACATACGTATATGCTATATGCTACTAGGACACTCAAACACCTCATGGGGCACCGCCAGCTCGGTTACCTCCTCGACCAGCTGTATGACCTGGACAACACAACAGGCAACAAACAAACCAAGCCCCAGAGGGACATGGGGTCAAACCCCAGTACGGAGAGCAAATAAACAGCAAAGATACAGCATAAATAAAATGCAGATGCTATGCATGAGACACTGGATAACAATAGGAGGCTTCGACCAACAAGGGAGCCAAGGAACTCAAGACATAGCTCAATCAAATCTGCAACGGATAGGTGGCCACTGTGAGTGTAGGACACGTGGGAGTTACCCACTCACCCCTACTCGCTCACCAATACCAGGTGCATCAATCACTCCACCTGCTGTTGCCCAACCTATGAACTGTGGTAGTTAGCCACTCGGCGCATAGGGCTAACACATCCCAACAGGGAGATGAGAGTGCGGTATTGCCGCTCGCCCTCGCTACCTGGTAAGAAACAACAGCAATACAACAAGGCACAACTGCCAAAGTACAAGGTACGATATAACTGAGATATGAAATGTGAGTGATGCGAATGCGTGTATGCATATAACAACAAGCAGTAAACACTGGCAGCCATACACGTAAACAACAAACAGCCATCACTGCATTACTCATGCCAACTCACGCTGTAACAAGCTCGAATCCGTACCTTACACTGAGCAACAATTACCAATACAAAGCCTGAGATACTGACTCCAACCTGTAAAACATACGCAATATACAGGGAACTCATCACTCAAAACTCATGGCCAACACACAAAAGCTCACGGCTGGGAGTCCAAAGCTCAACCAGCAAACACCACCCTAATACAACTTAACAGGGAGCTAAACAACCCTACCCAACCAACTAACAGGAAGCTTAAAACGACGCCAAGAAAAAGATCCCAACGTAAAATCTAAAGGCTACCTGCAACCACGCAACGCGCAAATAACAATAGTAAATTAGTGCTTTTGATTCAGCCAACTATAGCTTCCAAAATGGGTACGAGATGAAAGAGCTTTCCAAGAGGAGTCCAACGCTACCTTGAACGTGAAAAATGGTGGCCGGAATCGACGGGAATCTACCGGAGAAGCTCACGGTGAACAGTAGTCGAGGGTTTGACAACAGAGAACGAAAGGCTGGAAATTTTCTAAGTATGGGAACTGATATCACAATTCGAAGACCAAGTCTTCCTTATATAATTCCCACTACTGCTGAATTCTTAAAAACAATCCACCGACAAAATCAGTCGACGCATTCTCCTCAACAAACAACCTGCTGTTGCCAGCAGCAACGATAGCAAAGGCCCTCTAATACAAATCAAAACGGCGTCGCCGCAACTAACCCAAACGACGTCGCATAGGGCACGTCATCATATCTGCCATCAGCAGGTCACAAAAACCATCGACTGGTTGGAATAACGCAATACCAAAACGCAGCGTTTCAACTAAATGAAACGGCGTCGCATAGGATACGTCATCCTATCTTCCAGCAGCTGGGCTCTACAACCAAAAGCGATAACAAGACAACGACTGGGTCCTCAAAACGACGTCGCCTCTACTAACACAAACGACGACGTCTTAAACCCGCTACAGGAACTATCTGCTGACAGATATGAATCAACCGTTGCTTTCCAAAACATCACTGTTTCGAAATCCTATAGCGCGCTCCTGCTGAAATCCACGTAAGCGTTGCTATCGCCAGATCTCGCACAACGTTACGCTAACAACACCACCTGCTGACAGACCTTGCCAACCTCAATACGACAGCGTATCAATCCCCCGCGATACAAAACGCGCTAAACAACCAACAGCAAAGCTTACGTCAGCGACTTCAATGCCAACATATAGCATGACGTCATCAAATCTGCTACCAGCAGATACCTCTAAACCCAAAATTATGAAAATCTCCAGAATTGTTCTAAGGAGGGAAATCAACCCAAAAACTACAACTCCACATCGAAACAGAGATTCAAAACCACAAAATCTCTAAACAACCGATCAATTCCAACAATCAATCTAATTAATAATTCCAGGTCTCACAACTCTCCCCCACTAAAAAGGATTTCGTCCTCGAAATCAAACAACAATTCTGAATCAACAAAACAACAGCAGAGACCAGAATAGAAACTAAAAACTAACACCAGAACTCGCCCAACACAAGGCCAAGAGTTCAAGATAACTGAGCAAACAATTTATGTTGGTCCCTGTTTTTCGAAGGAAACATCAGCAGCCGCTGTTTAAAAGACATTAAAAAAAATTTTTGAGGCGCTGCTAATACGGAGCTGCAATAGCTCAAGGTTCTTGAACATTTAAAATTACAGAGCACCGGAGACAGATCTGGTATGATTTAAAAATCATGCGGAAAATACCAGAACTGAATCCTTGCATTTTAAAACAACTCAAACAGATTTATGTACAACATAAATCTGTTCGAGACTTGTGCAAGTGCTGAACTGAGTGCGTGAAAGCTGAACGTGCAAGTGTGTTAACTGTATGCGTGAGTGCTGAAATATAAGCAAGTGCTGAATTATGCGATGCTGAGTTATGCGAGAATGCTAAAGTAAATATGCAGGTGCTGAATGAATAATAGAGTACGATACGAAAAGATTTGTTTCTGGAAGTTCGGACCTCAATGTCCTACGTCTCCCCTTCTTCCACCTCGGAAGGCTCCACTAGAAGACTTTGATGGTTACAGAACATCTGCAAACACCCACCCACACAAGCAGCACTTGTATGGACTCCTAGACTCATACCAGCCGCAACTGTGTGACTAATTACATACACATGAGTTTAACGTCATCGTGCTTGGACGGTAACTGTTTGTGAAAGGTTTTGAGATTCATTCACCAATGAATGTGAATGAATCTCTGTGTGTGAGATTTTACAATGAAGCTCTCAACTCTCTGTTTCTCACACACTAGGGAAATGCTCTAACAAGCTAATTAAAACTCAGAAATCGACTCTCGTGAAGGCTCCTCTCTAATGGCGGTCGATTGCTTCGTCTTTCTGTTTATTTTCCCTCTGCTGGTGCACTGTGCAATCAATGTATTTTCTGCGATAGCCTCACAGCGACACCAACGTCAAGCTTCTTCCTTCAAATCTTCTCCCTTAAATATCCTCTGTTTGAATATAGCCGTTAGACCAATTCCAATTCTGTTCTGCGCTTGTCAAGGTCAAATTGTCGTCTTTTCCGTGCAAACTTCCTCTGTAAATTATACTATTTCCCAGAATAGTACAAATCTTTTTCCCTTAATTGATGCAATTGCACGACTCTATTTCAGCCATTGATTCTTTCCATTTTGAGTGTTGATTGCGTTGAATGGCTTGCAGATGCTTGCGACTGGATTCATAGCGCTGAAGCGTGCTTGCGACTGGTACAACATCTTGCGACTGAATGCATAGCAACAGCTGGTTCATTGAAGCTCTCGACTGGATGAGCTGTTGCTTTCGTCTGGATGTACTGTCGCTACCAACTGCTGGTTAGCATTTGATTTGCACTCCAACTGGTCATCATTTGATTTGCACCAGCTGGTTGTCTTTACGCATCGGCTGAACCATCTTTATGTACCAGCTGGTCCTAATCATTCCAGCTGATCTTTTCTTCATCTTAGCGCCTCTGCTGAATTCTTAGCGCGAAGGCAAAACGCTGTCGTACCAACTTATGTAAACGACATCGTTTTGCTATCGCTAACTTGAGTCCCCTTGACTGGTTGCACTGTAGCTGCCTGCTGGTCATTCTTAGAAGAAGTACCTGCAGGTTCTTTGTAAGTCCAAGACGCCGTCGTTTCTCTTAAATCAAGCGCTGTCGTTTTGCAATCCTAACATAGCAAAACACGCTATCCACAAGTGCTTGCGCCTGCTGGTCATTGTCATCGCAAGATCCTCCTGCTGATTCTTATCGCGAATGCAAAACGCTGTCGTTCCAACTTATTCAAGCGACATCGTTTTGCAATCACCAACTTCACATATCATCTGCTGAATCTTTGTCTTTGCGCTTCTGCTGAATCCATTCCACTGTAGCCATCTGCTGAACTCTAACCATCTGCTGATTCTTTAGCACGACGTCGCTTTCTTCACTGTTACGTTTTCTGTTGTCAGCTTCTAGTTCAACATTGCTCATCAGCTGTCAACAGCTTCTTGAATAGCGACTGTCAACAGATTCGTCAACAGTAATTAGAATCGCGACTGCTAACAGATTCGTCAACAGTAATATAAGCGCGACTGCTAACAGATTCGTCAACAGTAATATGAATCGCGACTGCTAACAGATTCGTCAACAGTAATATGAATCGCGACTGCTAACAGATTTGTTAACAGTAATATGAATGGCAACTGCCGACAGCTTCGTGAATAGTAACTGACAACAGCTTCTTCAACAGTAACTTGCGACTGGAATCTTCTTCTACGACGTCGCTTTATCTCTTGCGCTTGCAGCTGGTCTTCTCATCGTTCCAGCTGATTCACTTCGCTCCAGCTGGTTCAACTTGGCCTCTGCCTGATTACGAACAACTGATTCAACTTTGGACGTCTCCATTGCTAATCCAGCTGTCGTCTAAATGTATGCACCAAACCAACTGCTGAACTTTAACTTGAACCATCGACAGGACAGATTCTGCTATTGTTCATCTTCTTCTTCGATCCTGGAATCTGTACACTCAAGTGGAATTGCTAGAAACACTATTACAGGTTTTGTGTAATTCAAAACTTAATCAGGATCTGTCAAAACAGATCCATCAATCTCTCCCTTTTTGATTTACACAAAACCTTAAATCAAAGATGCATGTTCTAACAATTCTCTCCCTTTTTGTGGGAATCAAAAAGAGATCGAACTGATGGTCTTCCCGATATTTAAAACAAAACTCTCCCTACACTGTTACAACAAAAACAACGTAACAACAGGAGTTTTAAAATTTGAAAAACAAAATCAGCTTTGGGAAGCACCGAATGCAAAATCTATATGATTTTTAAAACTGGAGCTGATGCATAGCTCAAATTTATCAAAGACAGTGACGCCACTCTCCCTGTCTTTTATACCATGAGCTCAAAACATTTAAAAACAAAATTTTTGCACCAGCTGGAATCCGCATAACAGAACATTTAAAACAAATCAGAGCATCGAAATATTGTTTCAAATGACATATGCTATTGAGTTACTTATGTATATGAAGAACCATTACAGATAAAAGCTCAGATTTTTCCTTCTTCTATCTCGTCCCATGTGCTTGTCACCGAGCCTCGCTCCAGGTGATCTTACAGCACAACGAAAATAGAAGCTTGGCATCCGCACGGGACTCGCGCATCCCGTGACAGTTCATCAATAGAAAACCGGTTCTATATTAAAACAGTTTAACTGGCCTTCATAAACAAGCTCCTCAAAACAGTTAAAACATTTAAAACATAGCACATGAGTTTTAAAATTAGTGCTCGTTCAAGAACAACCTTCTCTGATACCAATTGTTGGTCCCTGTTTTTCGAAGGAAACATCAGCAGCCGCTGTTTAAAAGACATTAAAAAAAAAACTTTTAGGCGCTGTTAATACGGAGCTGCAATAGCTCAAGGTTCTTGAACATTTAAAATTACAGAGCACCGGAGACAGATCTGGTATGATTTAAAAATCATGCGGAAAATACCAGAACTGAATCCTTGCATTTTAAAACAACTCAAACAGATTTATGTACTAACATAAATCTGTTCGAGACTTGTGCAAGTGCTGAACTGAGTGCGTGAAAGCTGAACGTGCAAGTGTGTTAACTGTATGCGTGAGTGCTGAAATATAAGCAAGTGCTGAATTATGCGATGCTAAGTATGTGCAAGTGCTGAACTGTAAACGTGTGATGCTAAAGTAAATATGCAGGTGCTGAAAGCTTAAAGAACACGATACACAAGATTTGTTTCTGGAAGTTCGGACCTCAATGTCCTACGTCTCCCCTTCTTCCACCTCGGAAGGCTCCACTAGAAGACTTTGATGGTTACAGAACATCTGCAAACACCCACCCACACAAGAAGCACTTGTATGGACTCCTAGACTCAACAATTCACACCAGCCGCAACTGTGTGACTAATTACATACACATGAGTTTAACGTCATCGTGCTTGGACGGTAACTGATTGTGAAAGGTTTTGAGATTCATTCACCAATGAATGTGAATGAATCTCTGTGTGTGAGATTTTACAATGAAGCTCTCAACTCTCTGTTTCTCACACACTAGGGAAATGCTCTAACAAGCTAATTAAAACTCAGCAATCGACTCTCGTGAAGGCTCCTCTCTAATGGCGGTCGATTGCTTCGTCTTTCTGTTTATTTTCCCTCTGCTGGTGCACTGTGCAATCAATGTATTTTCTGCGACAGCCTCACAGCGACACCAACGTCAAGCTTCTTCCTTCAAATCTTCTCCCTTAAATAGCCTATGTTTGAATATAGCCGTTAGACCAATTCCAATTCTGTTCTGCGCTTGTCAAGGCCAAATTGTCGTCTTTCCATTTCCGTGAAAACTTCCTCTGTAAATTGTACTATTTCCCAGAATAGTACAAATCTTGTTCCCTTAATTGAGGCAATTGCACGACTCTATTTCAGCCATTGATTCTTTCAATCTTGAGCGTTGATTGCGTTGAATGGATTGCAGCTGGTTGTCAAGTCGTTGGTCGTGAAATGCTTGCGACTGGATTCATAGCGCTGAAGCGTGCTTGCGACTGGTACAACATCTTGCGACTGAATGCATAGCAACAGCTGGTTCATTGAAGCTCTCGACTGGATGAGTTGTTGCTTTCGTCTGGATGTACTGTCGCTACCAACTGCTGGTTAGCATTTGATTTGCACTCCAACTAGTCATCATTTGATTTGCACCAGCTGGTTGTCTTTACGCATCGGCTGAACAATCTTTATGTACCAGCTGGTCCTCATCATTCCAGCTGATCTTTTCTTCATCTTAGCGCCTCTGCTGAATTCTTAGCGCGAAGGCAAAACGCTGTCGTACCAACTTATGTAAACGACATCGTTTTGCTATCGCTAACTTGAGTCCCCTCGACTGGTTCCACTGTAGCTGCCTGCTGGTCATTCTTAGAAGAAGTACCTACTGGTTCTTTGTAAGTCCAAGACGCCGTCGTTTATCTTAAATCAAGCGCTGTCATTTTGCAATCCTAACTTAGCAAAACACGCTATCCACCAAGTGCTTGCGCCTGCTGGTCATTGCCATCCCAAGATCCTCCTGCTGATTCTTATCGTGAATGCAAAACGCTGTCGTTCCAACTTATTCAAGCGACATCGTTTTGCCATCGCCAACTTCACATATCATCTGCTGAATCTTTGTCTTTGCGCTTCTACTGAATCCATTCCACTGTAGCCATCTGCTGAACTCTAACCATCTGCTGATTCTTTAGCAAGACGTCGCTTTATTCACTGTTACGTTTGCTGTTGTCAGCTTCTTGTTCAACATTGCTCATCAGCTGTCAACAACTTCTTGAATAGCGACTGTCAACAGATTCGTCAACAGTAATTAGAATCGCGACTGCTAACAGATTCATCAACAGTAATATGAAGCGCGACTGCTAACAGATTCGTCAACAGTAATATGAATCGCGACTGCTAACAGATTCGTCAACAGTAATATGAATCGCGACTGCTAACAGATTCGTTAACAGTAATATGAATGGCAACTGCCGACAGCTTCGTGAATAGTAACTGACAACAGCTTCTTCAACAGTAACTTGCGACTGGAATCTTCTTCTACGACGTCGCTTTATCTGCGCTTGCAGCTGCTCTTCTCATCGTTCCAGATGATTCACTTCGCTCCAGCTGGTTCAACTTGGCCTCCGCCTGATTACGAACAACTGATTCAACTTTGGACGTCTCCATTGCTAATCCAGCTGCCGTCTAAATGTATGCACCAAACCAACTGCTGAACTTTAACTTGAACCATCGACAGGACTGATTCTGCTATTGTTCATCTTCTTCTTCGATCTTGGAATCTGTACACTCAAGTGGAATTGTTAGAAACACAATTACAGGTTTTGTGTAATTCAAAACTTAATCAGGATCTGTCAAAACAGATCCATCAATTTACAACATCTAGGGAAGGAATACAGCAAAACTACAAGCTACTGGATAATCTAGCTCAACAGCTACTCAAACAGATGCGGCCACTCGCGCTGCATCTTTTCTTCCAGTTCCCAAGTAGCTTCTTCCCTTCCATGCTTGCTCCATTGCACCATTACTAGCGGAATGGTCTTATTCCTCGGCTGTTTCTCTTTTCTGCCAAGGATCTGCAAAGGATATTCCTGATAGCTCAACGACTGATCTAGCTCTACCTCGTCAGTTCCAAGCACATGAGACGGATCTGGCTCATACTTCCTCAACATCGACACATGGAATACATCGTGAAGAGAGGACAACTCTGACGGCAACAACAACCGATACGCTAAAGGGCCAATCCTCTCGACAATCTCATACGGACCAACATAACGAGGGGCTAACTTTCCCTTGTGTCCAAAGCTCATCACACTACGAAACGGAGAAACCTTGAGAAATACACGATCACCAACCTGAAACTCAAGAGGTCGACGCCTCTTATTCGCATAACTGGCTTGGCGATCCTGGGCAGCTTTGATCCGCTGTCTGATTAGATCGACATGATCTTTCATTTGCTGCACAAAGTCCGGGGCAGATAGCTGCTTCTCCCCCACTTCTTCCCAACACACTGGCGATCTGCACTTGCGGCCATACAAAGCCTCGAAAGGCGCCATGCCAATCGTCATTTGAGAAATACACGATCACCAACCTGAAACTCAAGAGGTCGACGCCTCTTATTCGCATAACTGGCTTGGCGATCCTGGGCAGCTTTGATCCGCTGTCTGATTAGATCGACATGATCTTTCATTTGCTGCACAAAGTCCGGGGCAGATAGCTGCTTCTCCCCCACTTCTTCCCAACACACTGGCGATCTGCACTTGCGGCCATACAAAGCCTCGAAAGGCGCCATGCCAATCGTCACTTGGTAGCTGTTATTGTACGAAAACTGGACCAAAGACAGCGCATCCTTCCAACTACCTCCGAAATCCAGCACCACAGCTCGCAACATATCCTCTAACGTCTAGATAGTTCGCTCAGATTGGCCATCTGTCTAGGGGTGATACGCGGTACTCATCGCCAATCTGGTTCCCAAAGCTGTTTGAAAACTCTTCCAAAACCTGGAAGTAAACCTCGGATCTCAGTCAGAAACGATCGAAACGGGCACACCATGCAATCTAACAACAAAATCAACGTACAGCTTCGCCATATTTTTCAACGAGAAGGTCATCCCATAGGGAATGAAGTGTGCAGACTTTGACAAACGGTCTACAACTACCCAAACAGCGTCGCATCCTCGGCTGGAACGAGGCAAATGCGTCACGAAATCCATCGCAATGTGCTCCCAATTCCATTGGGGCACCTCTAAACTCTGCAACAGACCACCAGGTCTCATCCTTTCGGCCTTTACCATCTGGAAATTCAAACAACGAGCAACAAAACCAGCAACGTCACTCTTCAGGCCAGCCCACCAAAAGTGCGGCTTCAAAGCATTGTACATTCCGTGCACCAGGATGGACACTATGTCTGCTGCAATGCGCCTCACGAAGGATCTCCTCCTTCAAATCAATAAAATTGGGCACAACCAACCTGGCACGAAACCTCAAGCAACCATCGGACGAGACGGAATAATCCTCAAGTTCTCCAGCCCTGACTTCCATCTTCAACTCGTGGATAGACGGACCAGTCCTCTGAGCTGCTCGAATTCTGGAAACAATTTGCGGTTCCACTTGGAACGATGAAACCATCACACAATCCTCAGCCGGGTAAAATCTCCAACCCGTAGTGTTAAGATGATCTTGGTCCTTGAAGATGTACAACGAGGCAAGCATCTCACTAGCCTTCCGGCTCAAAGCATCAGCCACTACGTTCGACTTCCCAGGCTGGTATTTAATCTCACAATCAAAGTCCTTAAGAAGCTCCATCCATCGACGCTGTCTCATGTTCAAGTCAGGCTGCGAAAACAGATACTGCAAACTTTTGTGGTCAGAGTACACCACAAACTGTTCGCCATACAGGTAGTGACGCCAGATCTTTAACGTAAAGACCACCGCTGCTAAGTCCAAATCATGAACTGGGTAAAGAGTCTCGTGCGGTTTCAACTGCCGCGAGGCATACGCAATGACTCTACCATTCTGCATCAACACACAACCCAATCCATTAAGCGAAGCGTCAGAACAAACAACAAAACCACCTGATCCGGACGGCAGAGCCAACACAGGCGCCGTAGTCAACTTTTCCTTGAGCAGTTGAAACGCATTCTCACACTGCTCAGTCCAAACAAACCGTCT
>KQ996053.1:19133-36884 GCA_001598015.1 Dorcoceras hygrometricum | reverse complement strand
GCGTGTGTTTTTATGATCAGCTGAGGATTTAGTTCAGCGTTTTGTATACCCTTGAAGCTGATTTTCTTCATTTGATATGAAAAGTGTTTATCAAAATTTGGTATTACTTCCGCTCACGTCATTGTTTTCTTTGTTCCGCATTTCAGCAGCAATGAATTGTGTTTATTCGCAATTTAGTCCAGAATTTTAGTAACGACTTTTATGTTTATTAAGATTGAAATTTTTGGGTCTTTCAATTCGAACCCCAAATTTCTAAATTTCTTTTGAGAAAAGTCCGGTCGTTACACTATGACTATGACATTAGCTACCATTCGGGTAAAGCTAATGTGATGGCAGACGCTTTGAGCCGGAAGACTGTAGTAGTGGCATGTTTGTCAGTTGAGAGACCACTACAGGCTGAGATACAGAGGTTCGGACTGGATTTTTATTCAGGTGGCTGTGCACCGAGTTTGGTAGCACTCACAGTTCAGCCGACTCTTCGAGAGTGGATTAGAGACGGGCATGCCTATGATGAGTAGTTGCAGCAGTGGAGACAGCGAGATGAGGCCAGAGGCTGAGGCATGTACACAGTCGAGGGTGGGATTGTACGTTCAGAGGTAACATGTGGGTTCCGAGTAATGGGCAGCTGAGAGCTGAGATCTTAGCAGAGGCACATGCATCGACGTACTCCATCCATCCAAGGAGTACGAATATGTACAGAGATCTGCAGACGCTGTATTGGTGGCCAGGGATGAAGAAGGATATTGGGAGATTTGTATCTGAGTGCTTGACCTGTCAGTAGGTCAAGGCAGAGAATCAGCAACCCGCAGGATTATTGCAGCCACTCCCTATTCTCGAGTGGAAGTGGGAGCATATTATGATGGATTTCATGGTTGGGTTACCCAGGAGTCCCAGGGGTTACATGGCGATATTGGTGATTGTGGACAGACTCACCAAATTAGCGCATTTCTTACCGGTGAAGACTACTTTTACCCTGATGCAGTACGCAGAGCTTTACATTAGAGAGGTTGTCAGGATGCATGGTATACCAGTCTCTATTGTGTCTGACAGAGACACCAGATTCACATATGCGTTTTGGAGGAGTTTACATGCCGTCTTGGGGACTAGGCAGGGGTTACATGGCGATATTGGTGATTGTGGACAGACTCACCAAATTAGCGCATTTCTTACCGGTGAAGACTACTTTTACCCTGATGCAGTACGCAGAGCTTTACATTAGAGAGGTTGTCAGGATGCATGGTATACCAGTCTCTATTGTGTCTGACAGAGACACCAGATTCACATATGCGTTTTGGAGGAGTTTACATGCCGTCTTGGGGACTAGGTTGGCGTTCAGCACGGCGTTTCACCCATAGACGGATGGACAGTCGGAGAGAGTCATCTAGATTTTGGAGAATTTACTGAGAGCTTGTGTGATAGACTTCTAGGGTACGTGGGACTCAAAATTGCCTCTGGTAGAGTTCAGGTACAACAATAGCTTTCACGCATCGATTGGGATGGCTCCGTATGAGGCTCTGTATGGGAGGAGATGCCGATCTCCCGTGCACTGGGACGAGTTTGGAGAGAGGGTGTTGACTGGGCCGGAGTTAGTGCACCAGACATCGGATATTGTGACGAGGATTTGGGATCGGATGAGGACAGCCCAGAGTCGTCATAAGAGTTATTCCGATCAGACGACGTGATCTGGATTAGATGTTGGGGATCACGTGTTCGTGAGGATACGCCCATGAAGGGCGTGATGTCCTTTGGCCGGAGGGGCAATCTCAGTCCGTGGTTTATTGGACCATTCGAGATTTTGGAGATGGCTGGTACTTTGGCATATAGAGTAGCGTTAACGCCCAGTTTGTCAGCAGTCCATAATATTTTCCACATCTCGATGCTTCGGAAGTATGTTTTGAATCCGTCGCATGTGTTGGATTTTGAGCCACTCCAGTTAGTGCCAGACCTATCATTTGAGGAGAGACCAGTGCTGTTTCGGATCAAGAGGAGCGTATACTTAGAGCGCGGAGTATTCCGATGGTCAAAGTCTGGTGTCAGAACCACTCAGAGGATGCGGCTACCTGGGAAACTGAGGTCGGTATGCGGACGCGCTACCCTGAGCTATTTGGTACGTACTTAATTTCGGGGAAGAAATTCCTATAATGGGGGAGTGTTGTAACGCCTAGAAATTCTAATTACGTGGAAATGAGTGGATGACTAGGGGGAAAATTATTTTAGAAAATTATATGTCATTTTATGTGATTTACTTATGATTTTAATATTGCATGATATGCATGTTCTGTTTTTAGTCTGTTTGAGTTGGGCGCATGGATGAGACTAGGGACGACCGAGATGAAAATTATTTGAGATTTTTAAACCCTTAGATTTTTAAGAGCAATATTATTTTTAAGCAACAATTTCCTAAAATTAGGATTTTTATAATTATTTTGGGGGGAACCCGTTTTTCGCCTATACGGGCTATTTTAATGAGTTTTCTATGTTTTGCAAATATAGGAAATTATTATTACTAAGTTGGAGGCTTGTTTTAGGGAGTTTTAAAACACATTTTAATTAGGAGGAGGGTTAGTATGGGAAAAACTCTTAATTTTCTTAATTTAAACCATTGGTAAGGGTCTTTTTGGCACAACTCATTCTCCACTTCACCCCAAATTCGAAAACCCTACTCCTCCCCACTCTCCTATCCACCTCAATCCACTCCCCTCTCCCTCAAGTTCAAAATTTTGCAAGCTTTTGGTGATCCAAGATGGTCTTGTCTCGATCTCGCGTTCTACGCTTCGGTAACTCGTAGATCATTTCTATTCTCCAATCCAGGCATGTTATATCTCTCCTTTTCTCAATATTTAAATCATAGTATACTGTTTTTTTAAAATTATGTGCATGATTTGTATGTATTTTGATTAGATCTATGTTTAAGGTTTGAGATCCATGCATGCATCATGTTTTTCAACACGTGTTTGATTCATTCTTGATATGCTTTGGTCATGGGCATTTCATGGGGATATTGTTTGGTCCATGGGTGGTCTAGTAGTTAGTCCATCGATTTAGGGTCATGTAGGTCCAAACGGAAAACGATTTGGTCAAGGAATGAATTAGTTACGAATTTTATGATCATAACGTGTCTTCTATGCGCGACAGTAGAGTTGTTGGGCTTGGATAAGTCTCTCTATGCAGTCTGTGGGGTCAAGGTTGATTTAAGGAGATATCTCATTGAGTTAGGGTCACGTAGGTCCAAACGGAGAGCGATTTGGTCGATGAAATAATTAGTTATGAATTTTATGGCTAGCATGTGTCCTGGTTGCAGTCTGCGCGCGGGTAGTAGGTCAAATCCTGAATATTTTTTGAGTCGCGTTTGTTCCAAGGCTAGTGGGGTGAGTTAGGATGATGTGGGTCAAAACAGAGGGTGATTTGGTTAAGAAATGGAGTTTTAATGATTTTTACCGTTTTGTCGCTCGAAGTGAGCCTCGTCAGGTCACTTTTGTGAAAATTGAGATTTCGAGTCTTAGGGGCTGCCAAAGTTTGTGATGCTTTTATTTAATTTTTTAAGCATATTTTAAGATGTTTTCCAGCTTTTTTAGAATTTATTTGATTTATGAGATTTTTTGCAATTTTCATAACAAATTAATGCCTAGAAAATGATTTTCAGCGTGTGTGATTCTTAACCAGTCATGGTTGGACCGGGTCAATTAGTCGAGGGTCGAGTCAAAATGTTTTAAGTTTGGTCCACCTTATTTTAATTTTCGGACCGGTTATTTAGTTTTAAAGTATAGTGTCCAATTTTAAGAATTTTGTTCAAATGTTTTAAAGTTAAATATTTAGTCAAACTTTTAATTAATATTGGACCTAATATTTTTTTTATTTTAAGCTTTAAGATCAAAATGGAGGTCATTGGGATTTTATTTAGTCAAAATTGGTCAATGGGTCTTTATTTAGTCAAATTTTAAATATTTGAATTTTTAGCAGAGGATAGAGTATTTTAGGAATTTTAAAAGTTGAATCTAAATTTTTGGGTCAATTCATGTATAAGGTTAAGTTCCAATTTTAAGTTAAGTCTAGGTTCTTTTTGGGCATAGTAGTAGTGGGCCAAGATCCTGAACCAGTCCTTGATCGGAGTAGAAAATGTAGAAGTCCGTGAATATATATTTAATTATATATGTAGTATTCTATTTATGTTAATGTTTTAAAGATAAGAATTAAATATATATTGACGGGCTAAACTTTTAAATTACATGATTTTAAGGAATGCACGCATCATGAGATTTTATGAAACGATAAAGGCATGTTCTTTTTTTTTGAGAAAAACCTGAGGGATTGAAGTGACTTGTGACAAAATTTAATGATGGGAGCTAGCCGGGTAGCCGAGCCCGGGGATCCCCTGTTTTAATGTATTACGAGCCTATGGATCCATGTGATAACGACATGGTGAAGTGGCATAGGAGGTGCTTGGGATCCCAAGGTAAGGTCGGGTGAACCGCACCGCCACGTACGTTGGTTCTTTCGATTGATCAGTCATACGCCGGCTCGCATTTCACAGATACGACTCATACGTTTTTATGTTACGTTACATCATGCCTTATGTAAGTCCGCAAATGTGTTTTTGGAGTCACAAGGAGTTGTGAGCCCACGGCTCGTTGTATCCCTGAACCATTGAGGTCACACAAGTACTAGTTTCTCAATTCTTGTAAGGAAATGATACTCAAAGTGTTGTGTATAGTAGGATAAGGTTGGGAGTATGACTTCCAAAATTAGCTAAGGAAGTAGGACTTCCATATTTTGCTAATTGGAGTGGAACTGATTTTTGTATTAAGTGGTCTGAAAAAAATTTCACATCATAATGTACAGTTTTTGAAACTGTACATATCGATCTGATCTGATCGTCAATCGGGATTATGATGACACCACTATGATGGACTTGAAACCAATGTGCGATGGGCTTGGCCTGGGAGCGAGATCCGGATCCTCAACTGGACTGCGGGCACAAAATTTTAAACTTTCGCTGCACCCCGGGAGCGAGATCAGGATCCGCCACTGCGCCAATACGTGGAACACTAAACATTAGCCCATCACGGAAATAGCGAAGGGATGACCCGGCGTCCAGCCTTCGTCCTATCCATCCCAACCACAACCCTCGTGTTCTAGACCTTTAGGACTTAACATAACCTCCCCCTCAATGTCTACTAATGATAGCAGCAGCCTCTGGATGACCCTTGTCAGCAAAACATCACAAACATTGCAGCACACCAAGTAAGAAATACATGATTTGTTTTTGAAACAGGTTGTCAAAATTTGATCATATTTGAACTCATGCAATAATTCAAAGAAACACACGTATATGATTATAGTGGCAAAAGGAAAGGTTTAAAGACTTTTCTTTCATTGTAAAGATTGTGAATATACGTTACCGAAGAAGTGTAGGAATTGTCTTCCTGAAATGGAAGATAATTCCTACACTTTTTGGCTCCTTGAAACTCACGGTCCCCTCTAGGATTTTCAGAAAATAATTTCGGATGATATGAGGGTGGAGGAGGCTGCTGAACGTGTGATATACCCTCCCAAAGTGATTAGGGTGACATCACCTATGCTCTGAGTGTCACGAACAAATATCTGCCAACCCTGACCAAATGTATTGGAAGGCCGTGAAGGATATTCGTAAGCACTTGAGAAGGAATAAGAATATGTTCATGATCTATGGGTGTAGAATTAAAACCGGAAGGCTACATTGACTCTAGCTTCCAGAGTTATGTGGATGACTTGAAGTTAACCTCTAGATTTATATTCATTCTCAATGGAGGTGTTGTCTCTTGGAAAAGTTCCAAGAAGGAAACCACTGCGGATTCAACCATGAGGCTGAATATATTGCAGCATGAGATCCCGCTAAGGAGGTTGTTTGGATGAGAAATTACGTCCAAGAGTTGGGCATAATTCCTGAAATAGTTGGTCCAGTCTCGGTGTACTATGACAACATGGGTGCCGTTGCTCATGCAATGGAGCCCAGGTCTAATCAGTTATCCAAACATATACTGAGAAAGTTCCAGATTATCCAGGAAATCATGGGAAGAAGAGATATCGTTGTCGAACAAGTCGCCTCTACAGACAACATCACTGATTCACATATGAAACATTTGTCAGGACCATTGTTTGAATAACATTGTGAAGCAATTGGACTATGTCTGATGACTAGTTGGTTATAGGACAAGTAGGAGATTGTTAAAGTAGGTACCCGGTTGGTAGTGGACTTTGTTGACTCTACTATCAACACGATATTTATTCATATAATTCACATTTACATGGCATTCTTTATCTTTGCTTATTGCGTAAAATTGTTGGATAAAGACCTTGAATTCTAACATATGATAGTAGATTTGATGGCTATCATGAAACACATATAATAGTCACTGTATGTTCTAAATGAGTTCCTAGTCGATTGGACCGTTCGCAAGAGGATAAGGGTCACCCAAGCTTGAGACTAGCATCTGTGATGCAAAGTACCACGTTTCATTTCTAGAGAACATAGAGATGTTCTGAGCATGCAGATGGATAGTGACCTGGTGATCTATCGAACTACCCTCATTTGACTTTCCAAAGGGTTATCATTTGTCGAGTGGATTAAGTCCAAGGTCTTGGTTGTACAGATTAGTCCTTACTACTCAAAACGTCATTGAGAGTCTACATGATAGGTGCCTCACTTTGACCCGTTTATCGACTCTGTTGGGGTCATTAGGTGGTGGGATTGGGTGAGGTCCCGATGCATGTAGGAGTCGATGCTTTGTTGTCGAGAATTCGCGTCTCACCTTTGTGCGTGGTCCTATGCTATCTGAGGAGATAATAGTGTGACAAATCTTTGACCAGAGTAATAGATGTGCATTAGGTAAATGAGTTTACCTAGTAGCACATGTGATGTCGCTCTCCAAGATGTATGCATGGCTATTGAATCTCTAGCGACTCTCGATTTTCCAATGGTCATTGATTCGGTCAGGATATTCGAGATGAAAGGACCGTACTGTACTCTAACCTTGACAAACTGGTTCTTGCAGACACTATCAGTGATACCCAGGGGATCATGGGGTGATGAGCACATGTGATGTCGCTCTCCAAGATGTATGCATGGCTATTGAATCTCTAGCGACTCTCGATTTTCCAATGGTCATTGATTCGGTCAGGATATTCGAGATGAAAGGACCGTACTGTACTCTAACCTTGACAAACTGGTTCTTGCAGACACTATCAGTGATACCCAGGGGATCATGGGGTGATGTTGCTAGACGTTTTACCATGATCCGAGGGTAAGTCCAAAATTGTATTTTCGGAGTCACAAAGAGTTGTGAGCCCACGGCTAGCTGTATCCCTGAACCATTGAGGGTCACACAAGTACTGGTTTCTCAATTCTCATACGGATATAGTACTCAAAGTATTGAGTATAGTAGGAGGAAGGTTGGGAGTATGACTTCCAAAATTAGCAAAAGGAGTGGGACTTCCATATTTAGCTAATGGAAGTAAACCTGCCATAAATAGATTTAGTAATCCGAAATTTTGATTTTGCATCATAATGATCAGTTTTGTTAAATTATCACATCAGTTATATCTGATCATCGATTGGGATTATGATGAGACCACAATTGAGGGAGTCGAACCGAATGTTCACAGTTTGACTTGAACCTAATGTTCACAGTGAGTTGAATCGAATATTCCAAATCAAACTCTATCCCTTTATATATAAATATGAAAATGACGAGACACTTTCAGATGTGAGGAAAAAAAACCTCACTTAATTATTGAATCATAACTCTCCTCTCCCGTCACATCCACTCTCGGTCTCCTCCCGCCATCTTGCCATCGCTTGCCGCCGCTACCGTGTGCTGCTTGACCCTGTTCCGGCCGTCTTGGCAAGGAGATTATGTTTGTGACAATTCGCTGTGCTTTCTAGTGCAAGGCATCGAAGGAATTTGGAAATCGGTCATGGACCGGATTAGGCAAACAATCGAAGATTCAACCGTTGAAGTGCTATTGCCGCGTAAAACCGGAATAGTCGGAGCCGGGGACGAAGTCACCATAGGTAAATATTCTAAACACCCAGTGCATGTTAGCTTTTGTTTTATTCGCTTATGAGCCTTCCCAGGCACAACATTTTTAAAACTACCGCTGCGCCTCGGGAGCGAGATCCGGATCCTTAAATGCGCCAACATGAAGCACTGTGGGAGTCGCTGAAACTACGATATGTCTGTGCTGGATTAACTTCTTCATATACCACTTTGACAGGTTCACACGTAGAAGAATATCGAAAGGATTCTGAATGTGTACCTTCTTCGAAAAATCCACAAAATTGCTTAGCATGTTGTCCGTACTGAAAAGCTCGAAAACTTTATTCGGAATAGCCTCTTTGATCTGTATTTAAGGAACAACCATCAAATCTGTACATTGATGTATTGTCCGTTGCCAAGAGCTGAAAACTGAACAGCCTGTTGTATCCTCATCTGAGCCGGAAAGGTTTGATGGCCCTGGCAGCGTCCACACCAGCTTATGCTACTGCCTAATCCCCAGATGTGCTAACATTGCAATCCTGTGAGCCTCATCTAGCAAGTCCATAATCAAGATGTCTATGCATGTGAAGGAGTCAGCGGGAATAAAATTTTTTGCCTCGCATGCAAAATCTTTCTAAGGAATAATTCTCTGAATTTCGCTTTTACCATCAATCTTGGCTTGAAGGCTACGTGAAGAGAATCTGGCTCGATCCATCGGAACAACTTAGCCACATTTTCTCTGGAAAGGGTCTTCATCAACTCAGGCTGATCAAACCCCGAACACTGTTGGTAATGAAGCACTTTAGAAAATATGAAGTCTCTAACTTGTACGTAAAACTCAAGATCCGCAAAATTAAAACTAATCATATCCTATACGGATTGCCCTTAGTTATCTCAACTAAAATCTGCTTCCCTTATGCTCAGATGCAATATTCGGAAGAGATCTATTGCGCCAGTTCACCTCCCTGATATGAATGCCCTGGATCCACCTGATCTCAGTTAGTGGCTCTTTCGACATCACTGAAGAAGGAAAGTATTTTTTTGCTCGAAGAGTCCCTTTTAAGTTCCTCCAGATACAAAGACTCGTCACCGAGTACTTCTAAGATCTTAGCTTTCATGCGAGAAAGCGTTGTAACAGCTTGGGTCATAGGTGCTGACACCCGAACATCTTTTGTCAATGGCTTAGCATCTTCAGAATCATAATCTTCCAACAGAATTATTTTTCGCTTCGGAGGACGCGACATTTGAATTGGGACGGTTGGCCTCACAGCAGCTCTACCAATGGATGTTCGCTTTTTCTTGACCGCTGGCTGAACAAAAAAATCAGCTCTGGATCTCATATCCTCCAACCTTTTGGCCTTGGTTGCTTCTATTACTCTCTGTCACCATTATAGTTCTTTTCCTTGACAATCTCTTCCTGAGCTGATTTGTTCTTGGCGACATAAGTGCCAGCAGATTTGACAGATAAAATCTTCAAGGAGGGAAGGGCCTTAGATTCTCCCAGCTTTAATCTTGTGACCCCCTCCAGTAGCATGCTTAGCTGAACAGCAATACCATGAGCCTGCTTGGTCGATGGTACGACCATTGCCTTCAAAATCCTGAAGAGGATTTTACTCCAGTTGATTCTGACGTCACTCACGATGGCCATCATCAATTCAAAAAGGCCTTGGGTTTCATCATCAAAAGATCCAGCTTTGGCAGTGAGCGCCTTGGCTATGATATCGTTCAATAGACGATATTCCACTTTCATCTCCTTCTTTTTGCATGAGCTCTGTACTGGTACTCCTGATTCAGAAAACTCCATCCTCATCCGTGAGACTAATCTCTCCGGAAACTCAGACAACACCATGAGCCCCTCAGTGGGCAACTGAAAACTACTAGCAAATATCTCCTCAGATATGACCACTGTTGAACCCCTGACTGTGCTGACCATAGTGTTCCACTCCAGTCTAGAGTTGGCAAATAAACATGAAGATTCTCCTCATAGACCACCATCGTGCACCCAAAAAAGCCTCTGAGTCCCGATGACTCCAGAGCTTTGAACATCTTCATCATTCTCCTGCTGGGAAGGCTGAGAACTGACTCGAAATTGACTTGGAGAGAGTTCTGGACAAGAAAAATGGCCATTGCTGCTTGGTTTTTAGGGAATGAGAGAGATTTTCTGTAAGAAAATTTAGGAAATATAGAGTAGTGCTGGTAATTGAATGTTATGTAAATATAAATCATGAATAGAATATGAAACGGTGAGAGAAAATATTGGTTGCTTTTTTACTTACACAGACAACACACGTGTTAGCATCCATTTGCGGGTTTTGATTTGAAAGATACATTTGAAAAAATTTTAGATACGTAAGAAAAGGAAAAGATCCGCCAATATATAGAATGAAATCGCAACCATATATATTTAATATATCATCTGGGTTAATATCAGATCAGCTCTGGGATAAGCATCAGTTGTATATGTGCGTAATTTGAATTTTTCAGCTCATGCACATTCAGTGACTTAAAGCTTATTACATCTGATCTGAAGGTTCCCCCTAAGCTGAAGGTTATTCCGTAAGCTGAGGTCCCCCCTAAGCTGAAGGGTCCCTTTAGCTGAAGGTTCCCCCTAAGCTTAGCAGATCCTGGATCAACTGCATTCAATAGACTATGGTAGTTCTAAGAGACCAAGAATGTTTCTAAAATAAGAAAACTTAGCGTCAGGTAGTGACTTGATAAAGATGTCAGCAACTTGTTGTTCTGTGGAAACATATTTCTAGCCCGACGTCCTTTTTGAGCACGTTATCTCTTATAAAGTGATGCCGAATGTCGATATGCTTGGTTCGTGAATGCAGCACAGGATTCTGCGTGATGGCAATAGCACTTGTGTTTTCGCAGAAGATTGGCGCTTCAGAGGAATCAATGCCTATGTCCCTGAGCTGATGTTGTATACAATGAATTTGAGCACAGCAGCTCCTAGATGCTAAGTACTTTGCTTCAGCTGTGGACGTAGCGATTAAATTCTGCTTTTTGCTTAACCAAGAGATCAGACGATCTCCTAAGAATTGACATGTACCACTTGTGCTACTCCTATCAATGCGACATCCTGGGTAATCTGCATCATTGTTCCTGATTAGTTGAAATATTGAGTCTTTGGGATACCAAAGACCCACATTGGGAGTACCTTTAAAATATTTTAAATTCTTTTGACAGCAATATAATGGGATTGTTTAGGCTCTTCTTTAAATCTAGCACACATACAGACAGAAAATATGATGTCTGGTCTGCTAGCTATAAGGTAAATCAAAGAGCCTATTATATCACGATACAGTGTTACCTCAACAACACTACCAGCTTCGTCTGTAAGAGGTTGATGCTTCCTCAGGTAGAGTAGTTCCTTCGTCCTCATCATCCAGGTTGATACTGATGTGTTTGGGTCATCAGCTTGTGCACGATCTCCATCAGTTTGCGCGTGATCTGCATCGGCTTTTGCATGATCTGCATCGGCTTGTGCGTGATCTGCATCAGCTTGGATGACTTCATCTAGATCAACTCGGATGACTTATGCTGGTCTTCGAACCTATAACTCATCATTGCTTGATTCAAGGAGATTAGTAGATTCTAATCGATTGCTAATATAATTGAGTGAAGCTATATAATTCGAATAAAAACTAGACTCTTCAAATTTAACATGTATTGACTCTTCAACTGTCATCATTCTATTCTTAAACACGCGGTAAGCTTTGTTGACAGCTTAATAACCAAGAAAAATGCCAATGTCATAATCTACATCAAAAGAAGTTAAATGCATTTTATGAATTTAACATTGACAACCAAAAACCTTAAAATATGTTTGGTTGCTTGCCATTCCAGATCTCATACGGTGTCTTTTGATGTTTCTTGTTAATCATAGATCTGTTCTGTGTATAGCATGCAGTGTTGACTGCTTCAGCCCAAAAGTTTTGATAAATCCCGAAATCAGCAAGATTAGTTCTCGCGGCTTTTTTTAAAGTACGATTACGGCGCTCAGCACGCCTGTTCTATTGAGGTGATCTAGCCGCAGATAACTCATGACTGATTTCAAGATAGGAGGATAATGTTTGATTTAAAAACTCAGTATCACGATCACTCCTAATACGATCGATAGAAGAAGATTTCTCATTTTGAAGATGGTTTAAAATCTTTATTAGCTGGTCCGAGGTCTGATCTTTTAATTTTAGAAATATTACCCATGTATACCTGGAGTAATCATCGACAATCACTAAGGTGTACTTCGTTCCCCCTAAGCTAGTTATCTGGACAGGGCGAAATAGGTCCATGTGCAACAGTTCCAAGCTCCGGGAAGAAGAGTTACAGCCCTTGTTCTTAAAAATAGATATGACTTGCTTTTCAAGCTGACATGCTGAACACAATTTATCTTTTGTAAAATCAATTTGGGTAGACCGGTGACCAAATCTTTCTTACACAGATTGGCTATTTCAAATTTGCATGATTCATGCGTTTATGCCACAACCATGCTTTAGAAGAATTTGCAACCAAATAGGTAGGTTCAGTCACTAGCTGATCTGACTAGTTCACTTTGTAAGTGTTACCCGACCTATGTCCTATTAGGATGGTCATACCAGTTGGGTTCTGAACTGTGCATGTGTGTTTGTGAAAATTTACTACATAATTATTGTCACATAGTTGACTAATTCTTATCAGATTATAGCACGAGTTTTTAACAAGTAGCACGTCATTTATAACAATGATACCATGGAAAATCTTACCCTTGCCCATAGTTTCACTTGTTAAGTTATCGTCGAAGATGATTTTTGGTCCTTTGGCGTATTTGATGTCTGAAAGCAACTTGTGATTATCGGTCATGTGTCTGGAACATCCACTGTCCAGATACCATTCTAATTTCTTGAACACCTGCAATCAGAAAATAAATTTTGGTACCCAATTTTACTTGGATCCAGAATGGATTCACCCTTTTGGGACCCATACTTGAATTAACTTGACAGTTTTTCTCATGTATGTGTCCACTAGGGTGCGTGCTGAAATATTGTGAGATCTGTCGAATATTGGTTTTGTATTTTGACCATGCAGATTGCGCCTTTGATGAAATGCTCTGTTATGTTTCCTTACCTTCACTAAACTACGCCTTTGCTAGTGCAGATCAGACGACTGTGAACCAGCTTTCGCTCGGTCCTTGTCCAGTCTGTTCTTTAGCCACCTGGGCTTGGAGTTCTTAGGTTCAGCATAGCCTATAGCAAACTTTCCCTTCTGGTTCAGCTTAGACACGTTATGGTCATCATACTTAACCGATACGAGTGTGTCATGTATCATACTGGATTTGAAAAAGCTCATATTTTTGAGCTTGTCATCTGCCAGCTCTGATTGTGTACTAGTATCACTAGAGCTGCTTTCACCAGAGCTGAAGCCCAGTCCAATTTTGTCATTAAATGGCTTCTGGACCTCATGCATCTCGCCTAATGAAATAGAAGATTTTGTCCAAGATCTCATCACTTGATTTAGTCTATCATTTCAGATGTGAGCTCGTTAGACTTGGATCTCAAGGATTCATTCTCCATTTTGAGCTTACTTAACTCAGTCTTTAGACTGTCTGAGTCATCAAGCTGTGAATAGCTTGCGTCATCTGACTTGTATTTCAGACACTCGTTTTCAGCTTTAACATCCTCGAACTTCTGAGATAGCTTCATAGACTATTTCATTAAGTACATTAACGAGACCTTCTTGTGTAAACATAATATTTGAGAAATCAAATACCTCATCAGTGTCACCAGCCACTAGACACTGTACTTCCTCTTCATTGTCGCTTGATGAGCTGCTGGAAGTGCTCTCATCTGATTCAGAATCAGCCCACTTGCTTTTGCTTTTCTCCGCAACTATTACTTTGTGTCCCACCTCTTGCTGTATGGTTTCTTATCAGTGCGGTGTCGTCTATGATCTGAAGTCCTTTTGTCATCCTTATTTGTTTTTGGGCAGTCTGCAGCAAACTGTCCTGGTCTGCCACATTCAAAACATTTCATATCATTAGTATTCTGTACAGATTTATGTGCTTAATTGAAAAGGATGGTAATTGAATTATTCTCATACATTTCCCAAACTGTTGGATCTGTTTTTACAGATCCTGATTAAGTTTTGAATTACACAAAACCTGTTATTGTGATTCTAACAATTCTACTTAAGCGTACAGATTTTAGGTACGAAGAAGACGATCAGCAGCAGCTATATTTGTCCAGCAGATTGGTTCGCAATATAAATGATCAGCAGTTGGTTTGATGTTCATGGAATCAGCAGTTGAATTAGCGATGGAGACGTCCAAAGTTGATTCAGTTGTTTGGTAATCAGGCGGAGGCCAAGAAATCAGCTGGAGCATGATAATCCAGCTGAAACGATAACAACCAGCTGAAGTGCTAAAGTGCGAAGCGAACCAGCTGGAACTGGAATTGAGAAGCTTGCTGGAGAAGAAGAAGATTCAAGTTATAAGTACTGCTGACGAATCTGTTAGCAGTCGCAAAGTTATAAGTACTGTTGATGAATCTATCAACAGTCGCTATCCAAGAAGCAAGAAGAAGAAGATTTCATTTATAAGTACTGTTGATGAATCTATCGACAGTCGCTATTCAAGAAGAAGAAGAAGCGTAGATGGAGCTGGAATGAAGAAGTTCAGCAGAAGATGAAGCGAAGCGCTAAAGAAGAAGCGACGTCGTGTTGAGATTCAGCAGATGGATTAGTGCTGATGACGTCATAGGTGACGTCATCATATTCAGCAGATGGCTTGAGAGACCAGTCGCAAGAATCAGCAGGTAGCTTGCATTCAGACGCAAGAGGAAGCGACGTCGTAGAGGAGACAAACCAGTCGCAAGCTACAGTGCAATCAGCAGATGCTATTTGGAGATAGCAATAGCAAAACGATGTCGTTTACATAAGTTGATACGACAGCGTTTTGCTCTTGCGATGAAGATTCAGCAGGAAGACTTTGCGTTGTCTATTTCAGCAGACGAAGCTACAGTGATTCAGTCGCAACGCAAAGATATCCAGACGCATTTGATGAACCAGACGCAAGCAACAGCAGCATCCAGTCGAGAGATTATTTGAATCAGCTGTTGCTACTCAACCAAGTCGCAAGCCTTGCATATTCAGTCGACTTGGTTCCCAGGCGCAAAGAATTGAAGAAGGAGCAAAGTGCAGCAGTCGTGGTGATAAATCAGCAGCGAAGCAGTTGACGAATTATCAAAGTTGGATGTCAACTGCTGAGCTCAATTCAAAATGGCGAAAGCGACAGAAGCCTGCAAAAGAAAAGGACGCAAGTACTGTTCCCCTGTCGGTACTTTACAGAGGAGCGTTGCACTAAAATGGAAAGAAGACAAGATAGCCATCTGAAGCACTAAACAGTTTTGGAAGCTTTCCAACGGGAAGAATTTTACAGAGGCTATATATTCGAGGCAACGCCCATTGAAGAAGAGTTCGAGTAACCAGTTGGTGCGACTACATACTGTGATAGAATTACATTGTTCATACAGTGCACCAACATAGGGAAAAGAAAAGAAGATGAAACAGTCGACAATCATTCTTGAGAGGAGCTTATTGTGTCGACTTTTGAATCTAGATTAGCTTGTATTAGAGCAATTCCCTCGTGTGTGAGAAAAACAGAGAGCTGAGCGTTCATTGTATCAATCTCACACACCCGGATTCATTCACATCTATATGTGAATGAATCTCGAAATATGTTCACAGATTTAGCATCTCATTTCAGCAGCACACAAGCACGAGTCTTGAACAGATTTTTGTTGTACATAAATCTGTTTGAGTTGTTTTAAAATCTAGGATTCAGTTCTGGTATTTTCCGCATGATTTTTAAATCATACCAGATCTGTCTCCGGTGCTCAGATGATTTTATATGTTCAAGAACAACGAGCTATTGCAGCTCAAGTTTGTATCGGCAGCGCGCAAAATTTTTCAATGATTGTCAAAACAGCGCCTGCTGATCTTCTTTTTGATCCTAAGTTAAAAACGGACCAACACAAACTTCTTAACAAAGAGGGACATTGCATTGTTTTTTATCTGACGGGTATTTTCTATGGCTTTTCTTCTGTTACAGCTAAGGCCTGCATAGGTTGAGACGTGGAAGGTCCTTCTTTCGATCTGGTCTCCAGTTCAAATTCATAGGCCTTCATATTTGCGAACAAGTCGTGGAGCTCCAGTTTTTTGAGATCCTTGTATTCCCTCATAGCCATCGTCTTTACGTCCCATTCCTTTGGAAGTGCTCTCATGACTCTCAGTGCGAGCTCTCTGTTGCTGTAATCTTTACCCATTCTAGTTAACTGAATCTCTCATCGAACTCAGTTATCGTTTCACCAGACTTCATCTTCATGGATTCAAATTTCTGCAGGGCTGCTGTGAGCTTTTTTTCTTTGGTTTTTTTATTGCCCTCGTAGATCTGGATCAGCTTCTTCCAGAGTTCCTTGGCCATGCCGCAGGTCTGAATCTTACTGAACATATTATTGTCCAGCTTCTTGTAGAGAATGTCTTTGGCCACGTTATCCAGGTTTGCCTTCTTTTTATCATCCGACATCCATTCTAGTCTGGGCTTTTCAACCCATTGCACTACATCAAAAGAGATGGCCATGGCAGTGTTTGGTTTCATTATCTTTATTGGGCCATCAATGATGACGAACCACATATCATCATCATGAGCTACCAGGTGAGTTTGCATTATTATCTTCCAGAAGTCGTATTCCTCCATAGAAAACATAGGAATTTTATTATGAGAGATCGAAATATTTAATAATTGCAGATAAGCACAATTGTTCAGACACTGAGATAACCAAGCTCTGATACCACTTGTTGGATCGAAAATGGAGTTAAATATCAGCTCGGGAGTTCAGAAAGGGGGGGTTGAATGAACAACTTCACAATGTTTCACAAAAACACTTTTTAAAATATTTTACAACTCTTCAGCTAACCTCTAAGCTGAGTTACCAGCTTTGAGAATATCAGTGCGCTTCTGTTCTCTCGAGTAACAAAAATTTGTGCGGAATGTACTCGATTGACAGTGAACAAGTATATAAAAACTAAAAGCAATAATGATAAAGACTGAGTTCCGTAAAGTAAAGAGAGAGTCAAGAGTTTGTTTATGAAAGTTCGAAACTTAAACTGTTAGAGTAGATGCCCAACTAGCCAACTTGTGGCGTGTGGGTTTTCATTGACTCTTGTACAAACGATCTTTATATATGATATTCGCATTCTTTTATATGGCATTCTTTACTTTCATTATGTGTGTAATGATTTACGAAACAAATATGCTGTGCTGAGTATCGTGTTCTTTAAGCTTTCTGTACTGCATATTTTACCTTAGCATGTTAGCACGCATACACGCATAGCTTAAATCAGCACGCACGCACAAATCAGCACTTGCTTATATTTAGCATTGCCCAAGCATTCGCATTAACAGTTCAGCTTAGCATCGCATTTCAGCAGCACACTAGCACGCAAGTCTCGAACAGATTTATGTTGTACATAAATCTGTTTGAGTTGTTTTAAAATATAGGATTCAGTTCTGGTATTTTCCGCATGATTTTTAAATCATACCAGATCTGTCTCCGGTGCTCAGATGATTTTATATGTTCAAGAACAACGAGCTATTGCAGCTCAAGTTTGTATCGGCAGCGCGCAAAATTTTTCAATGATTGTCAAAACAGCGCCTGCTGATCTTCTTTTTGATCCTAAGTTAAAAACGGACCAACAA
>KQ996052.1:7896-19390 GCA_001598015.1 Dorcoceras hygrometricum | reverse complement strand
GATAGATCTGCTAATTATTCCACCGACAAAACAGTTTCAAAGCTCCTAATTCGCAACAGATCTCACAAAACCAACGCAGGCGCTAAAACATACAAAAATCTTCAAAACGACGTCGCATTGAAAGGTGGAGAAAGTTGCTTACGTCACCAGATCTGATATCCAACGCAACGGGAGAAAATGGTCATCTCATCAAATCTGTTAATAGATTCACCGAAAGATCTCTCAACAGTAATGCTTACGTCAGCCAAACGACGAAATGCTGCTGAGCGTTGCAACTAACTCAAACGACGTCGCTCTGCTGACGTCATCATAGCTGGCAGCAGCTCTCGCTAAATATCAGCAGCAAGCTACAGTGACGTTCTAACACCAGCAGATACTCTTACGTCACCTGCACCTCAAAACGATGTCGTATAGCGCTCATCACAAAAACACGCTAATTTCCCCCATCGACTGGTTCCTACGCTACCTGCTGGCAGACTTCTCAACAGTAGATATCTGCTTGCTAGCGAAACGGCGTCGCTTCTACTAATCTAAATGATGTCGTTACAAACCAATCCAACTGCTGTGACAGCAATCAAAAACAAAGAACAATACGCACTAAGCTACCAGCAGCAAAGCTTACGTCAGCGACTTCAAAGCCAACATAAAACATGACATCATCAAAGCTGCTATCAGCAGATACCTCTAAACCCAAAATTACGAAAATCTCCAGAATTACTCTAAGGAGGGAAATTGACCCGAAAACACAATTCAAACATACAGACAGAGATTCTAAACCAACAAAATCTCTAAACAACCGATAGAACCTCTATAATTCGATTAATTCCCACGATTAATCTCAATTAACAAATCCAGGTCTCACAAGGGTAGTACATCTACTGAGGTTTTGAATGCAGCTGCTACTCCAATGGAAACTTTGTTAAAACGATTGCAGTCGTTTAAACACCGACGTTGACAGGAACAGAAAGTGCTATTGATTGTGAAAACTGGTTGGAAGATATTGAGCAGTTGTTCGAAGCACTTGATTACACTGATGAGCGTCGGGTGAAACTGATTATACACCAGTTGCATGGTATTGGGAAAAGCTGGTGGGTGGCAACAAAGAAAGCGCTTGAAAATCATGGTACTGTGATTACGTGGGCAGTATTCCGAACAGCTTTCTATCAACGGTTCTTCCCAGTTTCTTATAGGAAGGATAAAGGAGCGGAATTTGCAAACTTGCGAAAAGGGCAGTTGAATATAGATGATTACGTTGCCAAGTTCACAAGTTTACTGAAATTTGCGCCACATGTTGCTATGAGTGATGAAGCGCAAGCGGATCAATTCATTAATGGATTGAATCCAGATGTATCTACCTTGGTAAATACTGGAATACCAAATACTTTTGCTGATGCGTTGAACCGAGCAAAAGGAGCAGAAGCTGGATTGTTAAGGCAGCGAAGAGCACAATTTGTGCCAGTAGCAGCCAAAGCAGTAGAGAACCCACAGATTCCACCACCCCCTCGCTTTGATGCTGGAAGCAGCAGCAGTGGGAAAAAGAAAAATTTCTTTAAAGGAAAAGGAAAACAATTTAAACGATCTGGAACCAGCAGTTCTTCCAGCTCGAGCGATTTTAACCAAATGAAAACTGGACAACAAGCTGGCGATTATTGTACCAAGTGTGGAGGGGGACATGCCACAGAACAATGTAGAGGAGTGTCTGGCCTCTGCCGTATTTGTAATCAGTCGGGACATTTCGCAAGAATATGTCCTCAGCGTAATTCTGGGAATTTCCAGAACTCAGCAGCAGCAAGAACAATGCCAATACCAGAAAGTCAAGCCTCCTCTGTACATTCTTATCAACCTCAAAATCCACAACAAAGTAGACAAGGAGGAAGCCAGACAGTGAGCCAACCTCCTAAACAACAAGCCAGAGTGTTTGCATTAACCGAGGAGCAAGCACAAGCAGCCCCAGACGATGTTATTGCAGGTAACTGCTACTTGTGCAACTTTCCAGCTTATGTCTTAATTAATACTGGTGCATCACACACCTTCATCTCTGAGAATTTTGTTGTAGCACATAAGTTGTCTGTTGAACCCTTAGCTGAACTAGTATCGGTTTCTTCACCTCTGGGGAAAGGAATGTTATCGATCACTGCTGTTAGAAATTGTGTGTTACAGTTTGAGGGTCACGCAATTGAAATTGATTGTGTTGTGCTCGGATTATCTGATTTTGATTGTATCATGGGCATAGATATGTTAACCAAGTACAGAGCAACAGTAGATTGTTTTCAGAAGGTGGTTCGATTCAAACCAGAGAAAACTGATGAATGGAAATTCTATGGTAAGGGATCACGAGCCAGAATTCCTGTGGTCTCTGCTATTACAATGAATAATCTATTGCAGAAAGTAGCGGAGGGATTTCTGATTTATGCAATAGACACAAAGAAAAGTAGCCCGAATTTAGTTGATATACCAGTGGTTTGCGAGTTTGCTGATGTTTTTCCTGAAGAAATCCCTGGATTACCTCCATATCGAGAGGTAAACTTCAGCATTGAATTGATTCCAGGTACACAACCAATATCAAAAGCACCATATCGAATGGCACCAATTGAGTTAAAGGAATTGAAAGATCAGCTGGAGGATCTTCTCACCAAGGGATACATTAGACCAAGTGTTTCTCCTTGGGTTGCTCCAGTACTATTTGTGCGCAAGAAAGATGGATCAATGAGGCTATGTATTGACTACCGACAACTGAACAAGGCAACGGTAAAGAATAAATATCCATTGCCACGAATAGATGATTTATTTGATCAGTTGTAGGGATCGGCAGTGTATTCAAAGATCGATTTGAGATCGGGATATCATCAATTGCGAGTAAGAGACGAAGACATATCGAAGACTGCCTTCCGAACAAGATACGGTCACTATGAGTTTGTGGTTATGCCTTTTGGACTGACTAACGCACCCGCAGTGTTCATGAGTCTAATGAATCGAGTCTTCCAAAAATATCTTGATGATTTCGTGATTGTATTTATTGATGATATTCTAATCTATTCGAAGAATTTGAATGATCATGCAAATCATCTTCGAACAATTTTGCAGACTTTGAGAAATGAAAAGTTGTATGCGAAACTGTCGAAATGTGAGTTTTGGTTACAAAGAGTAGTCTTTCTTGGGCATATTATCTCTGGAGATGGTATTTCAGTTGATCCCAGTAAGACAGAGGCAGTGATCAATTGGCCTAGACCAAAATCTGTGCCGGAAATTCGAAGTTTTATGGGTCTTGCAGGGTATTACCGAAGGTTTATTCAGGATTTCTCAAGTATTGCAAAGCCTATAACTCAGTTGACACAGAAAAATGCACCCTTTGTTTGGTCAGAGGCATGTGAGAATAGTTTTCTTGAATTGAAGAAGAGATTAACTACTGCACCAGTATTAACAATTCCCGTGGGTACTGGTGGATTTGTTGTGTATTGTGATGCATCTCACCAAGGATTGAGATGTGTTTTGATGCAGCAAGGTCATGTGATTGCATACGCCTCAAGACAGTTAAAACCGCATGAAATTCGATATCCAATTCATGATCTTGAATTGGCAGCTATCGTGTTTGCATTGAAGATATGGCGACATTATTTGTATGGCGAGAAATTCGAGATCTTTTCTGATCATAAGAGTCTGAAGTATCTATTTTCCCAGTCAGAATTGAATATGAGACAAAGAAGATTCAGTGACTGAACCTGAACTGACTGATTCGGAATTAAGAAGCACAAAAGAGAGATTTGAATATCCAGAAATCGATTGAACTAGGGAAGTCTGGACATCAATCTGAATATCAAATCAGTACTGATGAGGTATTGTATGTAAATAGCAGACTTGTTGTTCCAGATATTAAGAAGTTGAAAGACCAGATTTTGAGTGAAGCCCATCGAAGTAAATTCAGCATTCACCCTGGTGGCAGGAAAATGTATAACGATTTGAAGAAACAATACTGGTGGAAACAAATGAAGGATGATGTGACTGAATTTGTTTAAAAGTGTTTGAACTGCCAGCAGGTGAAAGCGGAAAGAAAGAAACCCGCTGGTTTATTACAGAGTCTATCAGTTCCTGAATGGAAATGGGATCATATTTCCATGGATTTTGTAATGAAATTGCCAAAATCATCCCGAGGTTGTGATGCAATTTGGGTGATTATCGATAGGTTGACAAAATCTGCGTGTTTTATTCCTTATCGAATGACCTATCGACATGATCAAATGGTAGATCTCTATGTTCGAGAAGTGGTAAGATTGCATGGAGTACCAAAATCAATTGTTTCTGATAGAGATCCCAGATTTACTTCTCATTTTTGGAGTAGTTTACAGCAAGCGCTGGGTACAAAACTACATCTAAGCACTGCTTATCATCCTCAAACTGATGGGCAATCTGAAAGAACAATTCAGACACTTGAAGATATGCTTAGAGCAGTAGTACTAGATTTTGGTATGTCATGGCAAGATTCATTACCGCTGGTGGAATTTTCATACAACAACAGCTATCAAACCAGCATTAAAATGGCTCCATTTGAAGCGTTGTATGGAAGGAAGTGTCGTTCACCATTATACTGGGATGATGTTTCAGAAGTGCCTGAGTTGGGACCAGATTTGATTAGAGAAATGACTGAAAAAGTGAAGTTGATTCAGCAGAGAATGCGAACAGCACAGCATAGACAAACGAAAAATGCCAATACCAGACGTAGACCTTTGCGTTTCGAAACAGGGGACAGAGTATTTTTGAAAATTTCTCCTTTTAAAGGCACGATAAGATTTGGCAAACGAGGAAAATTGTCTCCTAGATTCATTGGTCCTTATGAAATTCTAGAGAAGATAGGTGATCTTGCTTATCGACTGGCCTTACCTCCATCTCTTTCGGGTATACATGATGTTTTTCATGTATCTATGTTGAGAAAATATATGCCTGATGCTTCTCATATTATTCCTGCCGAAGAAGCTGAGTTGGATGAAACTCTGAGTTATTTTGAACAACCAATTCAGATTCTGGATCGGAAAGAAAAACAACTTCGAACGAAGGTGATTCCATTGGTGAAGATTCAATGGAATCGACATGGCGTTGAAGAAGCAACGTGGGAGGTGGAAGATGACATAAAACAACGTTTCCCGTATCTCTTCCAATAAGGTTAGCTCTTGATTAGAATCAATTTTCTCCTTATATTCCATGTGCATATAGCGACTGCTGATGAGTTCGAGGACGAACTCGAATCTTAGAGGGGGAGAAATGTAATGCCTGGAATCATTAAGAAGAGGATTAGTTTAGCATTCCGACATTTAAGAATTGATGAAGTTTGATTATGAGCTCGGATTTCTTCAGGAAATGTTGGGTGATTAAGGAACTGTGTATCGTTAATTCGCGCTAAGTTTGAGAACCAGACAAAGTAACCAGGCGAAGCGATTTGATAAAATCAGCAACAGGTTACTGTAGCTCGCGACTGGTTGAATTTTGAAATTCAGTTGAAGCGTGAAGCGTTATTTTTTGTTACAGCTGGAAGCAGACGCGCGAATACAAGGGTCAATGAGAAAGCGCCACGTGTTGGTTATTACACGAGGAATCAGCAGCAAGAGTTCCTTACGCATCTGCTGGTTTATGTACCTGCTGGTTTATGTACCTGATGGTTATTGAAGTATCGGCTGGTTGATGATGACGTAGGTGCGACGTCGTCGTTTTAGTAATAAACGCAAACCAGTCGATGTGAGAATGGTTCCAGCCAAGAGAGCTATGCAACATCGTTTTGACTTATAAATAGGAATCTCGCTACGATGTCGTTTTGTATGCATTAGTGATCAGTCGATGGATTGTTGTATCTGCTGGTTACTCAGTCGAGGGAACAATGCGACACCATTTTGATTATAAAACAGGAATTCTTGATACGATGCCGTTTCGAATAATATTGCGAAATCAGTCGTTGGATTATTAGAGCGACCAGCTGCTGGTTTCGTTTAATCGAAGTAATACCAACTGAGGACACGTGACGACGTCGTTGAGATTAATTAGAACGACATCGTTTTGAATTTCGAAGTGTTGCAACTGAATTCTTGTTGCGACTGGTTGTTATTGCTGGTTGTTGCTTCTGCTGAATGACAAGAGAATGATATTCGAACAGCAACTGAGGAAGATCAACAGCAGTTGAAGAATCTGTTTACCGTTATCCACTTTCGAAGCGGTGGGAGTATATCATGTTTGAATACGAATCTTGATGGCATCGAACTGATATGGAATCAATTCCGAGAGTGAAGAAGAGAATTAGAATCATTTCATTACATTGCATTGGTTTTACAGTTGATAAACTGTTGTGTATTCTACTGTTATTCTTATACCTGCTGATTATACTGAGATGATTCTCACCGGAGTTATCCGGCTGTTGTTTTGTTTTGTGTGTGTGCATGACAACAGGAAGAAGGAACTAGTGGGGGAGCAACCAAGAGTAGTGATAAACACCTACCTAGACGCTGGATCAGCAGCAGGAAGAATAAAAAAATCAGCTGATAGTTTAGATGTTCGGACAGTTGGTCGTAGGTTGCTCAAGTCTGGTTTAGTATATAAGAATCAAGGGTGTACTAGTGAACTTAGCTTGTAACCGCAGTGAACTATGAAGTCTTGTGTAAATGAATAGTATTTACGCTACCAGCTGAACCTTTTATGCTTCTGCTGAATTGAATACGCTACTGCTGGTTGGAAATTTTTTTTTTTTGTAACTTATATATGAATCAGATTAGATTTACTAAACTTGTTTAAATTAATAACCACGGATTGAGATTAAAGAATTAATTGTGAGCTGAGAGCCTCACATATCATATATAGACTGGGACTCAGGGACGCGGGGATCGACCAGCTGAACTTTCACTCGGTCCAGCTTGGTTACCTGAAGTTCCTGCAAATGGGCAACACAGACCCAAACAAAAACAAAAGCAGGAAACAAGTACGAGGTCAAGCCTTAGTACGAAGAGTTATCAAAGCAGATAAACATGCAACATGCTATAAATCAATGCTATGAATGCATGAGGCTGTCAAAGGAAATCAGTCAGCTAGACCGGTGTAACAATCGGAAAATCATATCATGTCGCCTCTATACCACGGTCTATCAACCGAGAAATCATCGGTCCGTGATCATCGGGGCCCGTCAGCCCATCACAGCTCGGTAGACACTCGTATCCGGTAGTCACCGCTCCGACGATAGCGTTGGACTTTTCGGGCACGACCAATCCGTCGACCAGTCACAACGTGGCACCCAATCAGGTTATCAAATCAAATCTGTAAATCAGGCTCAAGATGTATGCATGAATGCCATTCAATATCCATGCTCAATACATACAATGCCTAAACGTAAAAACAGTATGCATACTCAACCAAAAACAGCAACTGGTTCACGTAGGCACATAACAGTAAAACCACAGATTTCACAACATCAAATTATAGACATGTTCAAGCTCAAAGCTGCTAAAGGCTGCTCAATTCGTACCTTTCTTTTTCAAATTACTAACAGATTTCTCCTGGTCAAATCACGCGACAGGGACTTCCTGGAATGCTGAAATCTGTTACAGGTACTAATAATCTTAGCTCAATTCTACTATAATATCGAGTTAACCCTACGGCCAGAAGCTATACTCGAGTTCTACACTCCTACGTAGGCATTAACTACAAAACGGAGCTCAAAGTTACGAAGAACACTCACCCAACAACTCGTAAGAGTTGAAAACAGAGTCTGCTCCAGGGGACGAGCGATACGCGAACACACAGAAACTCTCGGGTCCTTCTACTCGTTGCTCCTAGCTTCCAAACCAGTATCAGCAGAAAGAGCAAGTCTCAAGGAGTCCAGCGCCACCAAAATCGTCAAGAACGAAGGCTGGAAACGACGGGAATCGACGGTGGAAAGTTACGGTGAACAGTAGCAAATTCGAGGGTTCGGAAATAGAGATAAGATATTTCTGGTTCGAAAATGATTCTAAGTGTCGATCAACACTTCTATAAATACCTCTTAAATCCTCGCCTGCTGATCACTAAAATCAATCGAAGTGACCAGCAGAAGTCTATCAGCAGCAGCCCTCATTTCCTTTCGTTAAATTCAGCAGAAACAAACAAATGTTGTATGCGAAACTACAATCTCGAAACGACACCGTTCTTACTAAACAAAACGACGCCGCAGCGTTCTATCAGTAGACAACAATTATCTCTAGCAAAGATGATTCTAAGTGTCGATCAACACTTCTATAAATACCTCTTAAATCCTCGCCTGCTGATCACTAAAATCAATCGAAGTGACCAGCAGAAGTCTATCAGCAGCAGCCCTCATTTCCTTTCGTTAAATTCAGCAGAAACAAACAAATGTTGTATGCGAAACTACAATCTCGAAACGACACCGTTCTTACTAAACAAAACGACGCCGCAGCGTTCTATCAGTAGACAACAATTATCTCTAGCAAAGAAACCAAAAGCTGGTTATCGAATTCCCATCAAAACCCATCAACCGCTGGTTACATAAAATCACTCCAAACGACGACGTGTCAATTTATCTAAACGACGTCGTATAGTCTATTCCAACATCGCTACCAACTGCTGGTCATCCAGCAGGAACCCATCCTTCACCATGAAGAAAAACCAGCAGTTGCACTAAGGAAGCTCCTGCTGCTGGTTTCCACGTGCATAACAGCACTCGCCACGCGTCACTCCCTCGCTAAACCTTGCAATAACGCGCGCCTACTACCAGCAGCAGCTCTCTCTATTACAACGCAACTGCCGATACCACTAGTCAACACTCAAAACGTTGACTAACACGTGTCGCCTCTAGGCTCCATCTCGCGCTAAATACAACGCCAACCAGCAGCGACCATGCACACAACTAAAACCAGCAGGTAACCCTGCGTTACGCTTTCATCACTCCTACGTCACCCTACCGAGGCAAAACTACCAGCAGGTAGCTATAGTGACGTTGACCCGCGTTGACTTCACCAAAAATTCGCTGCGACTAAATTTCCAAAATTAACGCAACGTCCAAAATCAGCAGGAACCTCAAAATTCACGTGATTAATCCCAAATCAAATCAATTAATCACTAAGCTAAAATCCGATTCCTCACAAAACCAGCTCGGGCCTTGGCACTGTACCAGCTTAGACCTCACTACCATGTACTAGCTCAAGCACATAAACCAGCTCAGGAATATGATGTCTTTCAACCATCACAGCGCTCAACTGACCAGCTCAGGTACTACAAGCAACACCATCCAGCTGGGATCTCTACACTGTACCAGCTCAGGTACTCATATGCCAAACTAGATCGTGCTCTAGCCGGACCAGCTCGGATCATCCAGCACACTACTAAGCTGGATCTAGCTTGCACTAACACAGGGGAATCCCCAGCTGGTCGCCTCTAAGCTGGTGTCTCAAAAATCAGCTCGTGACATAAACTCCAACCAGCACGGAGTTGAACTCTCTTGGTAATCCCTTATCAGATTTCGATAATTTATAGTCCCCACAATTAGGTAACAAAAACTGAGTTTTACCACATTCTTCAATCCAGTCTGCAGGACCTGATATCGTACTTACCATTGTTTTTGTTTGTTTTAGTTTTAAGAAATATCTTTACTCAGAGAATAGTATGTGTTGTACCACTATCAGGTATGCAAACTTTCATGGGATTATTTGCTATTTGCTTGTATAGCTTTGTTCCTAAAATTTTCATATTAGACAATAAAACATAATTAACAGATGTAATTAGAAAACATAAAACATATAATAAATATCATCATAAAAAATTTGAAAATTATTACATTTACATCCCACCATTGAACTGATCATTTTCAGAGAAATCAAGTAGAAAATCTGCAGCATATAATAAATATCATCATAAAAAATTTGAAAATTATTACATTTACATCCCACCATTGAACTGATCATTTTCAGAGAAATCAAGTAGAAAATCTGCAGCATCAAAATGAGTCGAATCACTCAAGCGGTCATTGTGTTCAGTGAAATTGGTCTATTTTTCTTTTTCCTTTAATGATTCTTTATAGAGGTTACAAAGATGCTCCGGGACTCGACAAATGCGAGACCAATGCCCTTTAATGCCGCATCTAAAACAAGAACTTTCGAATATTTTTGAGTGATTTTCATTCACACTTGTGTTCTCATGCTGCCTCTTCTGTGGGTGGTTCGTGACTTCCTTTTTAGAGGGGTTATTTAAGTAACTACCTCTATTGTTTTCAAATCCACGATGGCGTCCACGACCATAATTATTTCTATGTTCACGTCCACGTCCACGACCCCGACCCCGACCTCTTCCACGATCAAAATCTTGTCCACGACTTTGATTTTAGTTTCGTTCATTCTAAATTACGGCATTTACTTCAGGAAATTCCGTTGATCCAGTAGGTCGGGATTAATGATTTCTCATTAGTATCTCGTTGTTCTTTTCCACCACAAGAAGACATGCGATAAGTTCAGAATATCTCGCAAATCCACACACTCTATATTGCTGTTTTAGAGTTATATTCGATGCGTGGAAAGTGGAAAATGTTTTTCAAGCATTTCGATTCTGTGACCTTATGTCCACAAAATTTTAGTTGCAAGACTATTCGGTACATTGTCGAATTATAATCGCCGACCTTCTTAAAGTCTTGGAATCTTAATGAATTCCATTCATCACGGACGATCGAAAGTATAACTTCCCTTATGTGTTCAAATCGTTCCTTTAATCCTTGTCATAAAACCATGAGATTCTTTTCAGTTTGGTATTCATATTTCATCCCCTCATCAAGATGTCGTCGTAAGAATATCATAGTTTTTGCCTTTTCTTGCGATGTCGATGCGTAATTTTTTATGTTTCACTTAAACCCAATGATTCAAGATGCATTTCGACATCGAGAGTCCATGGCATATAATTCTTTCCAGTAATGTCAAGAGCAACAAATTCGAGCTTTGTCAAATTCGACATGATGGTGCTTGATAATAAAATATATTTTATTTGTGAGGATTGAGAAGTTAGATTAGTGATTAATTGATTTGATTTGGGATTAAGCACGTGTGTTTTGAGGAAGTGGCGAAAGGAGTGAAGTGCCTGCTGATTTCGAATGTTGCGTTGAATTTTGGAGAATTATATCGTAGCAAATTTTGGTGCAAAGCTGTTAATAGCACGCTACTGTAGCGGAGTCAACGCTGGTCAAAGTTACTGTAGCTCCTGCTGGTGGAATTGGAATCAGCAGATATGGTGACATCAGCGTGACGCATGAAGATCTGCTGGCAGACATCGCGCGTAGCGTGAGATTGAGCGAGGAAGTGACGCGTGTTAGTCAACATTTGGAATGTTGACAATTGAATTCAGCAGATGCGCTTGTGAGCAGTGATCAGCAGATGGCTTGTGGAATTAGTTGCAAGAGCTATCGATAGATGTGGTGACGTAAGAGTGACGTATTCCTTGCTGCTGGTAGTATTTGCGTTGCGATGGTTGCTGCTGATCAGCAGGCGCGCTT
>KQ996051.1:38550-57291 GCA_001598015.1 Dorcoceras hygrometricum | reverse complement strand
GGTAAAATATTTGCAAAATCTTTTCTAAAAATAGTACGCCCCGTCCGATGATTGACACGTGTTGTCCTTCATTCGCATCGTCACACCAACATTCTTTCTCTCTCCAAACCTTTCATATTCACCGTCCTTATTTACAGCACTTCCAATATTTACTAAATCTTACTGTGAAATCGTAATCTTTGCATTTTCTTGCTCCCGCATTCTCTTGCTCTTGTGCGTTCGTATTTTATTTTGCAGAAAATCTTGTTTCAGGCACTCCTTGCGTTCTACAATGGCATCCGCATTCATCACCTACTCTTATCAGATTAACTTCGAGTCCGTATTGATGATGCATGACCATGACGGCATGCTCAACATGTTTAAAGCACTGGAGGCCAGTGGTATACGAGGGTTTCTGGGGTGTGAATCAGTGTTATATGAGAAGGAGCTAGACCAGTTCTTTGAGACAGCATTGGTACAGGGTGAGGATATCACTGGAGCCGTATCAGGAAAGTTCTTCTCTATCTCTCAGGCTCAGTTTGCACATGATTTTGCGTTACCCACTGAGGGACTTGTAAACTTTTCTGAGGTCCCAAAAGATAAGGTGTATGATGCACGGACCTTCTTCTCGAAAAAGGGTGAGCAGGTTGAAATTCATGGGAAAAAGAAACCCATGAAATATGAATTTCGATTGCTGAATGATATCTTGGCAAAGGCCATCACTGTTAAGGCGGGCTCTTTTGATGCTGTCACCGTTGAACGGTTCCAGATTATGACAGCGATTCATTATGGATTGAAAGTGAATTGGGGCAAAGTTCTGTTCAATGTTTTGAAAGACATGGTGGATAAATCGCAGAAGAAAGCAAAGGGCTTTGCTGCGCAAATCGGTGTTTTACTGAAGGGTATGCCTACTATTACCATGGACGATGGTGTTTCATTCCCAAGTGCCAAAATTCTGTCTATGAAAACTGTAAACACTTACATTGCCACGAATACCACATTGATGCTCGTGAGGAGCAGGGGATGGTTGGTGAGGCTACTGTGAAGAGGAAATCCAAGTCTATAAAGCAGTCCTCATCTGCTGACACTACACCTGTTAAGGTTATCTCTGATGTTGCTGGATCAAAGAAGAGAGTGGCCACTGAGGATATTGTGCCGGTTATTCCAAAGAAGAGGCACACTGTGAAGACCAAACCCTCATTTTCACAGGCCAGTCTGGATATTGTGAATGTGGCACAGGATGTGGTGCCCATTCAGGTTATTGATCCAACCCTTCTGTGGCAACTATCACATCTCCTGCGCCCAAACGAAAATCTCAAAAGAGGAGATCGGTATTATCCACGGGTTCTGATGATGAAACAGTGGGAACACAGGAAATTGTTAAAGATGCTGATGCAGTTGCTGTTACGAGTACTGATGAAGCAGACATCATTTTAGCCAAGGTATTTGAGGAAACCTTGGAGTTAGGGGTTAGTGAGACAGAGCGAGGAGGCCAGGGTGTTGATGAAGCAGTGTTTGAAGAAGACTTTGCTCGGTGGTTGGATGATTTTGTTGCGAGGAACAGTGAGCCCGAGTTTGTTGACACAAGGATTGATACACGAGCTGAGGGCAGCATTAGTCCTGTGGTTGACAAGGAGATGAACAAACCTGTTGATCATAAGCAAGTCACTGAGGCGACCATGTCCATTGATGATCTTCTATTACAAATCTCCGATGACTTGATGCTACCGTCGATTACTGCTGTGGAGCTTACCAAGATACGGCTTGGTGAATACCTAAACTTTGGTGATGTTCAAGAGCGTGACTTGTATTCTGCCAGTCTCCCGCGGATTTCTTCACATGATAAAGGGAAAGGGATTCTGGTGGAGGGTGAACTAGTTAGAGGGAACCCAGCGAGGGAGATGGTGGAGTTGATCTGCAAAGATGTGGATTCTCTGGTTCAACTCCGTGACCAGGTTATGGTAGATGTCGTAAGTTTCTTTCATTCCTTCTCAATCAATAAATTGACCAATTTTGATGCTTTGCTGGCACTAAAAGAAAAAGAAAAATTTATGTTGGAATGGGCTGAGACGGATTCTTTGGAGACGGCTGTAAAGAGGAAGATGTACATTTTGGCTAAGTACAAAGAACTGCTGCTCAGGAAATTCCTGGATTCTCATAGACAATTTTACACTCCTGGCCAGCCTTGGACAGCCACAGCCTCTCAAATTATTGATCTATTGACCGATTCCCATTCAAAATCCTTGGAAGATTTACTGGCTCAGCAGCGTGAGCATGGATTACCAATGGATCAATCGTGCTTCTCCACAATCATTGATTCTTCTGTGGATAGCGGTGCTGTTCTAGCAAAATTATATTCTGTGGCAAAATCTACTTGTTGGGTAAGGCCCGTGATTTTGGTGAATGGAGTTTGGACGCCTGTTCAGGGTCCTGATTTTTGGAGGAGCAGTCGCCGTTTGTCGTTGTTCTTGAACAAAACAGAGATGCCAGCCCCTGCCCTTCATGACATTTTTGTTTCGACTGACGTGTTTATTGAACCTGTCCAATATTGGGATGCCGCGCCATCTCTTCTCAAAACTTGGCGCTGGCGCGATGTTTGCACAGAGGTGATTCGATTCAGTATGTATGGATGCTTACGACCAGTTTTTATGGGGTTGGTTGTGTATAATTTAGGAGTAGAAAGACTTCCAGACTATTTTCTAGATGATTTCCAGAAGGGGGTTTGTACAGACACTTTTGTTAGCTATTTCAGTGGTTCTAGTATCCAGACCAATTCAGAGATTGGTCTAAGTTCCTCAGATGGGTCTACAGTCTACCGATCTCCCTCTCCTATTTCACCAGAGATTGATTCTTTTGAAAATGATTTGCGTTTTGCTCTTGGCCCTGCTATCTTCTCCAATGTTGAACAAGAGGAGCTATTATATTTTGTTCAAAGTCCAGAGTCTCCTCCGGCCATTTCTCCACATCAAGAATCTAGTTCCTCCTCTCCTGATGTCTCTATGCACTTTGATTCTAAGGATATACCTGTGAATGCCCAAGTAGATACTCAAACATTAGCACCAGTTGATTTCACTATGTTTACAGATGCTCTTGAAGACCTCAGATCATCTATTTTTCAGCGCATCCATGATTCTAACTGCGAAATATTATCCAAGGTCAATGCTGTTGAATTGGGTGTTCGTGGGGATTTTCTCAAATTGCAAGTTCTGCTTCGCCAGTCCCTTGAGAATGCTTGTCGAGTTCTTGAAAGGCAAGGTACCACTCAAGCAACGCAGATCAATGATCTCAAGAAGGGCTTGATGGCTCCGTCGGCACTATCATTCAAGATTTATTTGATATCAAGAAGAAGCAAAGAGAACAAGATGCCAAGCTCATTGCGTTGGATGAGCAAATTGCTGCTATCAGGAGCGAACAATTGGATTTTCAAAAAAAGATAGCAGCAGATATACTCAGCCTTTCCACCCAAGTTGGTGACATCGCCGATTACATAAGAGGTGGTGATGCCAAAAAGGGGGAAATAGGCAGTAGCATCCGCCCTAGTACTGTGAGAACACAAACGTTTCCACCAACGACTGGAACTTTTGCAGAGAGAGCTGAACAGGCGTGGAGACACATTATAGAGAGTGGACAAGTTATAAGTGTAGAAGAGGCCGTGGAGAGAGTCATTGAAGCAGATAGACGGGAATCTGATAGGTTGGAAAGAGAAAGAGAAAGAGAAAGGAGAGAACGTAGGCAAAGCAGAAGTGGAACTTATAAAAGAAGAAGAGGATACTGATTAGAATCTCTTGTACAAATTTTCTCAGTTAATGAAATTCGATTTCCAGCAGTTCGTGTGCAATTTACTTTTGCATATCTATTCATGTCGGCTGCTATGTTTTGTCATCACCAAAAAGGGGGAAATTGTTAGGATAAAATTTATAGTTTTGGTGATAACAAAAATAAGAAAAGATTTGGACTTAAATGACAAACTTCGAGTAATCTTTTCATGATGATCAACATTGCTGACAACAGTGATCGGTTTGAATTACAGTTATGAAATTGGGTTGTTCAGAATCGGGTCTTGGAACAGTGGAGATATTGATTTTATTATTTGGGTTATCGGGTCAGAAATCTACTGTTGATGAAGTATTGAGAATGGTGATATCTGCCAACAGCTCTTGACTATTGTATCAGTAATGGTATCTGCCAACAGCAACAGGAACAGTGAATGGTTCTACAAATAGAAAGGGCCGTATTCATTGATAAGTTTATTCGATAGATCTTGTAACAGTACTATTCATCGTTGCTGACACCAGATTTCGCTATAGTATTGTTTTTGGAAACAACATGAGTATCGTTTGCTTCAACAGATTTGATGACGTCAGCCACAGTAGAATATCAGACATCATGACGTCACCATCAGATCTAACTACAATGGTCATATAACAGATTCGATGACGTCAGCTAAAGTAGAGGAACAGATTTGATGACATCATCATTGCTGAATATTTGCAAGAGGTTTAAGTTTGTTTACCGCGACAGATCTTTCAACAGCAAGGAACTATTCATTCATCTTCTTCAAAGAAAGATCTGTCGACAGAAATGGTTTCAGGCGCAAGCATAAAGTTTATTCAAATTCGATCGTATACTCAATTGGAAAAGATCGATGGCCAAAACAAGAATCATTCAAATTGCCTGAAATTAAGGAGACGAGATTGGTACTATTTTTGGAAGAATAGTACACATTGGCAGAAGCGGTTTCAACGGGATTGCACACATATGGAAATCATATTTCTATCTCTGACGATACGCAATTTACCATATAGTGAAGCAAGATTGACGGAGTACTACTGTCAGAATTTCAAAAAGGATTTGTTGCCTTATCTGGATTCATCGACCGTTGAACGAAGAGTATAAATAGCAGATATTTTGAATTGAAGAATATCTCTCGCCACTGCTATTACTGAAACGCTGTCAAAATACTCCCAGAGGTATCTACTTTTTGAAATCACTCAAAAAGCTCACAAGACTCGAAGAACATTCAAGTGTTGATTTTCATAGATAAATCCTTCGAGTCCATTTTCTGGTTCATTCTGTTGAATCATCGAGTTTCTTTGTTTTAGAAACCAGAGAATTTTACAGTACTCATATCTTGTATTCACTGTCTTATTCTATTGAGTCTGTAACGAACTGTCCTTGTGAAGAAGTTCGAGAAACATACAAGTGTTGTAAACCAGCAGCTGCGTCTGCTTGGATTGTTGTTGTGAGATACTAGAAGTTCTCGTAGCTGCAGGTTACGGGATCGGGTGTTTGTAGAAGGACTACTCTCATCAAATCTTCTAGCGATACCTTCCGAGGAGGAAGAAGGGGAGGCGTAGGACATTTAAGTCCGAACTTCCAGAAACAAATTCCTGACTCTATCTTTTACATACAACATTTATTTATTATTGCTTGTTATTCACTGTTCACAAGTTAATCGGCCTTTTTCCACACAAATATTGTTGGCCGAGAAGCTTTCATAAAACTGAGATACCAAAACATTTTAAAAGATTTCAAAAATCCAAAGGAGTTCATTCAACCCCCCCTTCTGAACTCCTGTTTACTTAGTGATCCTATTTCTGGGACCATCACGCCGGGCAGCCTAGTTCAAAAATTTTGTTTTCAATTCTGAAATCCGAGATTTGATACAATTCAGGCACTAAATGTATTGAAGGATCCGAGCATTGGCTCTGATACCACCGTTGGCGACAATGGCGGATCCGGATCCCGTTTCTCGGGGGCGCAGCGGAAGTTAAAAATTGCCCCGAGATACGTTCAATACATTAAAACTATAACGATAAACATACATAGAATGTTTGAATCCTTACCTTGCTGGCGTCTGGCTCCAACCAGATTCACAGGGAATTCTGGCTCTTGAATTGTAGGCGGCGGTAGATCGTCGAATCAGGTCCACGACCGGAATTATGATTCCTTTGTTAGTCTGCACTAAAAGATCTAACAAATTCACCACGGACGGAATCTCCTCAGCGCGGTGGCCGGAACAAGTCCGGCGAAGAGGCGACGGCGCGTTGGTGGCCAACGGCGGCGCGTGGGTTAGGCCGAGAGGAGAGGAGGTGGGCGGCTGTTTTGGAACTAGGGTTTAATGAGTGATCAAGTGTAGTGATTAATGCCCTAAGTCTTTAATTAATAGACTTGTAATGGGCTTGTACCGGCCCGTTGGACTTGGGTCAAGCCCAGGTCCATATGAACATCCGGTTCAATTAAATCACTACTGTTTCATCATAACTCCGATCGACGATCAGATCGGACCGATCGACTCAGTTTCCAAAATTGAATATTATGATGCAAAAAACAATTTTTCAGATCACCTAGACCAAAATTATAGTTTAGCCCCTCAACTTCGGGAAATCGCAATTTGACCCCTGTTGACTTTTAGGAAGTCGCACTCCCTAAAATCCTCCTCCTATGCTCAACACGTTGAGCTCAGTTTCCGTGCGGGAATCATGAATCCAGTACTTGTGTGACCCTCAATGGTTCAGGGATACAGCTAGCCTTGGGCCCACAACCATTGTGACTCCGAAATCACAATTTCGGACTTGCCTATCGGATCATGGTAAAGCGCCTAGCAACATCGCCCCATGATCCCCTAGGTATCACTGATAGTGCCTGCAAGAACCAGTTGGTCGTGGTTAGCGTACAGTACGGTCCTTTCAACATATATATCCCGATCAGATCAACGACCATTGGTAAATCGAGAGTCGCTAGAGATCCGATAGCTATGCATACATCTTGGAGATCAAATAGTGACATCGCGAGTGTTACTAGGCAAAACCATTTACCTAAATACATCCATTACTCTGGCCAGAGATTCATACACTATTATCCCCTCAAAAGTGAGACGCCTATCATGTGGAGTCTCAATGACGTTTCGAGCCGTGAGGACTAATCAGTACAACCAAGACTTCGGACTTATCCACTTGACAAATGGTAACCACTTGGAAAGTCCGAACGAAGGTAGTTCGATAGATCACCAGGTCACTATCCATCTGCATGCTCAGAACATCACAATGTCCCTACCAATGAAACATGGTACTTCACATCGCAGATGCTAGTCTCAAGCTCGGGCGGCCTTATCCTCATTTTGACGGCCCAATCGACTAGGAACGTATTCAGAATGCACAGTGACTATTAGATGTGTTTCATGATAGCCATCATATCCACTATCACATCTAACATACACTATGGCGCATTCTAGATCTTTATCCAACACAATTGTTAACATTATAATCATAATGAAAATAAAGAATGCCATAAAGAAATGCGAATATCATATATAAAGATTGTTGTACACAAGAGTCAATAAAAACCCACACGCCGCAAGTTGGCTAGTTGGGCATCTACTCTAACAATAACAATATGTGGAACTAAATACAGATCTGTATCATAACTAAGCAAAACAGTAAATACCAATGAAATATAAACCTGGTTCATATTTTCAATTAAAACAAGGAATGAGAAATCTGTCATAATACAATCACTGTAACCAGAGTTTCGTACAACAAAATCTGTACTCAAAAGAACACAACGGAAACTGATGTCCACGATAAACACTCCATTCCGACCAGCTCTCCACCATCCAGCTCCTCATAGATCATTACCTGCACTCAAGAAAGCTAGTGAGTCTAGGGGCTCAGCAGGTAAATCTGGAATATCGAAATCATGCAATACAAGTAAACGATATCTGATACTTTAACTGGAATCTGAATCTGAATAGCTTAAAGATAAATAAGCTAAATACGATGAACTGTCAAATCTGAAATAATATGAAAGCATAAATATACACATGTTCTGAAATCATTTTCTTTAAAGCTTTGTGATTAAAATCACACTTAGCTCATTTTTTTTCCTTTTTCTGGGAATTATGGCTAGACACCTTTACATAAGGTCATGTCGTTTGGTCAAACTCTGTATCTGAATCAGAGAGCTGGATACAAAACCCATCTATCGCATATAAAGGGTATACAATTCGTAAACCATATCTTAGTCCCTTCCGTGTTTGAAAGGGGCACACTGGTTCGTCAGCCAGCGTCCTCATCCTTCCCATGTGACCGTCTGTTATCTAAGCCATAATCTGTGGAAAACATTTTTGTAAAACCTTTCTTTAAACCATATCTTAGTCCCTTCCGTGTTTGAAAGGGGCACACTGGTTCGTCAGCCAGCGTCCTCATCCTTCCCATGTGACCGTCTGTTATCTAAGCCATAATCTGTGGAAAACATTTTTGTAAAACCTTTCTTTCTTTCTGATCTTTCTTTTCTTTCGTAAATCTGGTTTTTGTTTCTGTCGAGTACGGTTTAGTGGTTTTACATTCTCTGATGATGTTCTAGAACACTTTGGGAATTCCCTGTGATTCTTGCGAAGATGAAAACTGAATTAAAGTACTCGAATCTGTTCGAATGAATCGAATTAATCTTTCAAATTTAAGCTAAAAAGAATAAGGAATTTAAATCTGTAATTTCTGTATCTGTCAAAGCAGATTTGAACAATTAAAAAATACAAAATCTGAATCGTACGTAAGCGTCTCAACAAAGAAGAAAGGAATCAGATTTGGTCTGTTGGTCAACTCAGATTTGGAAAAGTCAATACAATTAAACGGAGTCGTTCAGATGTCAATGATCAACCATAGTCAACTCAGATGTGAAATAATCAACATAATAGTGTTGACTAAATTCAGATTTGGAACAAGAATTCAGATCTGAACTTTAAAATGACTTAGAAACTGAACGCTAACTTAGAATAACTCACAATATAAATTCAGCTTTGGTAAAAGAACCAGATTTCAGACTTAACCATTTAGAACGAACATGAACAACGAATGTTTCCTTTGTCTGAAGAAAATCAAACAATCTCAAGAAATTTCTGAAAAATAATCGAATAAGTTTTTCAGGCCCCGTGCTAATTAACAATGATTAATAGCACAATTAAGCACATAAACGCGGAAGCATAAAATAGGGCTAAAAACTTTCGAAATAAAGTTGGGCCTGAACCAATAAAACATCCTTCGAAATAGTCATAATCAAAATACGATTTAAATACAAATTCATACAATAATAGGTACACTCAAATCAAATCGACAACGATCCCCCAAATACATATAACCTCAGGGCATCCCCTGGATTAATACATAATATAATAACTGGGACTTCAAGGAAACGGGGATCGACCAGCTGGGGTTCCAGTCTGTCCAGATTGGTTACCTGAAGATCCTGCATATGGGCAACACAGACCCGAACAACACAAAAGCAGGAAAAGAATACGAGGTCAAGCCTCAGTACGAATGAGCACTTATATAATAGCAAAACATAAACATGCAGTATTCTAAGTCATGAATGCGTGTGGCTGTCAAGAACACCGGTCATCAAGGCCTGCTAATCAGCTGGCAGTAATCTCAATCGAGCCTCTATACCCGCACAATGTATCAACCGGGGAAATCATCGGTCCGTGATCTTCAGGCCCGTCAGCCATCACAGCTCGGTGGTATTCAGACACAACCAATCAGTCGGTCACCACTCCGATGATAGCGTTGTACCTTTCAGGCACGACACATCTGTCGGCCGGTCACAACGTGGCTCTATCTCAGGTTCTCAATCGATCAAAAGCTCAATATGTATGCATGAATGCCATGAAATTAAAATCTGATTTCAACATGCATATAATGCGCAAACAGAACATATCAATTAAATCAAGATGTTCACGTAAACACAGAAATCACATAGCACAGATTTCATGCCTCAAATACTAGCACGCTCTGTCTAAACTGTTAACATAAGCTCAACTCGTACCTTCAATTCTCAGTACGCTACCTCAACAGATCTCACCAGGCACGGAAATTCAGCCTGCTCAAAATTGCTATCTCGCTGGTCACGTCCAACACAGCAGGGACTGTCCAGAAGCTCAAATCCAAAAGCTCAAGAACTCTCGGGACTGGCATGAAACTGTTAACATAAGCTCAACTCGTACCTTCAATTCTCAGTACGCTACCTCAACAGATCTCACCAGGCACGGAAATTCAGCCTGCTCAAAATTGCTATCTCGCTGGTCACGTCCAACACAGCAGGGACTGTCCAGAAGCTCAAATCCAAAAGCTCAAGAACTCTCGGGACTGGCATGCGAAAACGTTCGAGTAACACTGCTACTTCGCGATCCCTCTCTAACGTCGCCTCAAGCCACCTAACCGGTATAAATAGAAAGAGCTACTCAAGGCGAGCTCATCGCCACCGGTCTCGCTCCAAACAACGGTGGAAATCGACGACAATTTACCGGAGAAGAGTTCGAATGAACAGTAACTATCGAGGGTTTACGGGAGAAAATGATGAGGAATATCGGGTTCAAAATACGCTAAGTGTTGGGCAGCACTTGGTATATAAATCTTCGAACCACTGCTGTTATAAGCAATTTCAGATCTCTGCTTATACTAAGGCAAAAGCCCTCTCAAGCTGGCTCCAGCTTTCGCTCACTGCTGAATCAATTCAGACATCTAAACACTTTACTAACCCATACAGCAAACGACGTCGCACCAACTAATCAAAACGACGTAGCAAAACTTCCACAGTTGCAACAGATCTCTCGCTAGCAACATCTGAATAGCGCTAAAAACCAGCAGTCAACTCAGTCGTGTTGACTAACACGTGGCATCATCTCGCACGTGCGCGCTAACGCTAAAAGCTGCCTCTCGCTACATTCTCACTGCTGAGTTGACTAGCATTGACATCTGTTCGCGCTACTGCTGAATACCAACATCTGAATGCTCACGCAACTCACTGCTGTCTTCTTCGCTAATCCAAAACGCTGTCGTTCCAACTAATCCAAACGACGACGTATCAACACCCGCTACTGCAAACACGTTAGGCAACATCTGAACGCCCGCAAATCCTCGTGCAAAGGCGCTGCTGGCCTAGCTTCTTCCCAGCGATGATCCTCACGTCTGAAATACAACTGGAATCACTTCCCGATAGGGAAATGCAACTACTGAACTCCAAATTCAACACTGATTAACCATTAAATCATACTTAATAGATTTCTAGTCCTCACACTACTTCGTAAGCTACTTCGAAGAAATTCTTAGAAAACTCAAGAACAACTGGACAAACATCATCAAACATTTTTCTAACATATTTCTGAATCAAAATCACAGTGAACACATAATTTTTTCGTAAAAACAGAGCATGAATTTTCTGTTGTTTGAAGAACCACCGTATCAAATTCTTAAATCTTTAAAACGCATAAAAACATACGAACAGAACTGTGACGCCCATACCCATGGAGGTCACGGAATCAAATAAAACGAAATAAAAGAGAAAATAGAGGGCTGAAATGATAAATGGAACAAGCTGTATTTCGTTGCTCAAATAAAAAAATCAAAATAATAACCGTTGGCGCCAAGAAAATAAAATCAGATTTCATTACAATTTCGAGGCACAAAATGCGAAGTCGCGATAATACAACTACTGAACTCTATTTGAATTCATCTTTGTTGTAACAGATCTCAATACAGATTTGACTAAGATCAAAGACAACAAAAACAGCAACTACAAAATAAACGTCGCGGAAACGCAGGCTTTCGATAAACACTCACACATCGCTACTGGTTCACACTCCACCACCCATCTGCTCCGGCGCGGACTCACCTGCACCACGAAAGCTAGTGAGCCTAGGGGCTCAGCAGGCAAAACTGGGAGTTACAAAACACCATATATGCAGGCGCAATACATAAGACATCATAGTTTAAAGGAAGACATCTGTTCGCGCTACTGTTGAATACCAACATCTGAATGCTCACGCAACTCACTGCTGTCTTATTCGCTAATCCAAAACGCTTTCGTTCCAACTAATCCAAATGACGACGTATCAACATCCGCTACTGAAAACACATTAGGCAACATCTGAATGCCCGCAAATCCTCGCGCAAAGGCGCTGCTGGCCTAGATTCTTCCCAGCGATGATCCTCACTTCTGAAATACAACTGCAATCACTTCCCGATAGGGAAATGCAACTACTAAACTCCAAATTCAACGCTGATTAACCATTAAATCATATTTACATAGATTTCTAGTCCTCACACTCTCCCCCACTAGAAATCAAATTCGTCCTCGAAATCAGTTAAGTCATCAAATTATAATCACAACAGCAAGATAGCTTATTCACGACACACTGATGGATCTGTGTAAACAGATCCTGATTAAGTTTTGAATTACACAAAACCTATTATTGTGTTTCTAAAAATTCTACTTAGTGTACAGATCTTAGCTATCAAAGAAAGATGTTGAGAAGCTGAATTTGTCCAGTTGACGGTTTACAACATAAAGTTCACAGCTGTTTTGGTGCAATCATTTAGACGGCAGCTGGATTAGCAATGGAGACGTTCAAAGTTGGATCAGTTGTTCGTAATCAGGCAGAGGCCAATTTAGACCAGCAGCTGTGATATTCGCTAAAGACTGGAGAAAGAATCGAAGAAAAAGATGAGCAGTGGAGCGCTAACAAGAGCTGGTATCAGCGATGATGACGTCAGCTTATCTGTTGAAGAAGCTGGTGGCAGCAACCGTGACGTCAGCATATCTATTACAGAAGCTGTTGGAACTATTATAGAAGCTGTCGACAGTTTGTGTATCGAGGAATGGAGCAAAAGCTGTCGACAGCAAGGAGTTGAAGAATATATAAGAAACTGACAACAACAAACGTAACAGTAATAATCACCAGCTGGTCATCCAGTCGCAAGGTAGAACCAGTCGATGGATTGTGCGAAGATGATAACCAGCAGGTGCACTATTTAAGGGAAACCAGCAGGCAACTACAGTACATCCAGACGAGAGCAACAGTGATATAATAAACCAGTCGAGGATGCATAGCAAACGATGTCGCTTGAATAAGTTGATACGACATCGTTTGATCTAACAAGTCGTTGGGAAATCAGTCGCAACGACCAACGACTGGACAATCAGCTGCAAGCATATCTTCACCTGATCAACCAGTCGTAGGCTACAGTGTTTTGCAAACCAGTCGACAAGAAGATCCAGACGCAGGAAAAGCAGGCGAAGTGTAGAGATTCAACCAGTCGCTAGAATCCAGTCGCAGCAGTTAAAGAATGAACCATCAGCGAAGCAATTGTCAAATTATGAAGAGTTACTAAAGCTGTATGTCAACTGCTGAGCTTATTTCAAAATGCTGAAGACGACAAAAAGCCTGCAAAAGAAAGGACACAAAGGACAATACCTGTCGGTACTTTCAAGAACACATTTGAACGGGAAGAATTTATGTCCAACGGATTGTATTTGAACAGAGGCTTATATACGAAGGCATCGCCATTGAAGAGATAAAGCTGAGGTCGTGAGAATTGTTGTCGCTCAGAAAAGAAAAATCAAAAGAAGACAACAATCAAAGGGAAGAAAAATCAGAAGCGAAGCTGTCAACTATCTTTCGTAGAGGAGCTTATTGGAGTTGACAGCTGAGCTAGAATTAGCTTTTGTAGAGCACTTCCCTAGTGTGTGAAAAATAGAAAAACAGAGAGTTGAGAGCTACATTGTAAAAATCTCACACACAGAGATTCATTCACATCCATTGGTGAATGAATCTCAAAACCATTTCAAATCAGTTACCGTCCAAGCACGATGACGTAAAACTCTGTGTATGTAGTCTTTGAACAGAGACGTTAAACAAGTTCTGAGTGAACAGCCATGGGCTGATAGTTTCTAGGAGTTCTCGCAGCTGCTGGTTGCGGGATCGGGTCTGTACACGTTGTATATCAAGGCCAGTTAATTTATATAGAACCGATTTTCTCTTGATGAACTGTCACGGGATGCGCGAGTTCCGTGCGGATGCCAAGATTCTATTCTTGTTGTGCTATAAGATCAGCTGGAGCGAGGCTCGGTGACAAGCACATGGGATGAAATAGGAGAATGAAAATCTGAGCTTTTATCTGTTCACTGGTTCTTCTTATGTAAGTAACTCAGTAGCACATGCTTATTTGAAGCATTTTTTTTATGCTCTGATAGCTTTCAAATGTTCTGTTTTTTGGATTCCAGCTGATGCTTAAAATCTTTGATTTTAAAATGTTTTGAGCTTATGTTATAAAATACAGGGAGAGTGGCGTCGTTGTCTTTGCTAATTTGAGCTATGCATCAGTTCCAGTTTCAAAATCATATAACTCTTACATTCAGTTCTTCCCCAAATCTGTTTTGATTTCAAAATTTAAAACTCCTGCTGTCACGTTGTTTTTGTTGTGACAGTGTAGGGAGAGTTTTAATTTAAATTTCGGGAAAACCTGTTTTCGATCTCTTTTTGATTCCCACAAAAAGGGAGAGATTGTTAGAACATGCATTGATTATTTAAAGTTTCGTGTAAATCAAAAAGGGAGAGATTGATGGATCTGTGTAAACAGATCCTGATTAAGTTTTGAATTACACAAAACCTATTATTGTGTTTCTAACAATTCTACTTAGTGTAAAGATCTTAGCTATCGAAGAAAGATGTTGAGAAGCTGAATTTGTCCAGTCGATGGTTTACAAGATAAAGTTCACAGCTGTTTTGGTGCAATCATTTAGACGGCAGCTGGATTAGCAATGGAGACGTCCAAAGTTGGATCAGTTTTTCGTAATCAGGCAGAGGACAATTTAGACCAGCAGCTGTGATATTCGCTAAAGACTGGAGAAATAATCGAAGAAGAAGATGAACAGTGGAGCGCTAACAAGAGCTGGTATCAGCAATGATGACGTCAGCTTATCTGTTGAAGAAGCTGGTGGCAGCAACCGTGACGTCATCATATCTATTACAGAAGATGTTGGAACTATTATAGAAGCTGTCAACAGTTTGTGTATCGAGGAATGGAGCAAAAGCTGTCGACAGCAAGGAGTTGAACAATATATAAGAAACTGACAACAGCAAACGTAACAGTAATAATCACCAGCTGGTCATCCAGTCGCAAGGTAGAACCAGTCGATGGATTGTGCGAAGATGATAACCAGTAGGTGCACTATTTAAGGAAAACCAGCAGGCAGCTACAGTACATCCAGACGAGAGCAACAATGATATAATCAACCATTCGAGGATGCATAGCAAACGATGTCGTTTGAATAAGTTGATACGACATCGTTTGATCTAACCAGTCGTTGGGAAATCAGTCGCAACGACCAACGACTGGACAATCAGCTGCAATCATATCTTCACCTGCTCAACCAGTCGCAGGCTACAGTGTTTTGCAAACAAGTCGACAAGAAGATCCAGACGCAGGAAAAGCAGGCGAAGTGTAGAGATTCAACCAGTCGCTAGAATCCAGTCGCAGCAGTTAAAGAATGAACCAGCAGCGAAGCAATTGTCAAATTACGAAGAGTTACTAAAGATGGATGTCAACTACTGAGCTTATTTCAAAATGCTGAAGACGACAAAAATCCTGCAAAAGAAAGGACACAAAGGACAATACCTGTTGGTACTTTCAAGAACACATTTGAACGGGAAGAATTTATGTCCAACGGATTGTATTTGAACAGAGGCTTATATACGAAGGCATCGCCATTGAAGAGATAGAGCTGAGGTCGTGAGAATTGTTGTCGCTCAGAAAATAAAAATCAAAAGAAGACAACAATCAAAGGGAAGAAAAATCAGAAGCGAAGCTGTCAACTATCTTTCGTAGAGGAGCTTATTGGAGTTGACAGCTGAGCTAGAATTAGCTTTTGTAGAGCGCTTCCCTAGTGTGTGAGAAATAGAAAAACAGAGAGTTGAGAGCTTCATTGTAAAAATCTCACACACAGAGATTCATTCACATCCATTGGTGAATGAATCTCAAAACCATTTCAAATCAGTTACCGTCCAAGCACGATGACGTAAAACTCTGTGTATGTAGTCTTTGAACAGAGACGTTAAACAAGTTCTGAGTGAACAACCGTGGACTGATAGTTTCTAGGAGTTCTCGCAGCTACTGGTTGCGGGATCGGGTCTGTACACGATGTATAGATCAAATCTTCTAGTGGAACCTTCGAGGTGGAAGAAGGGGAGACGTAGGACATTGAGGTCCGAACTTCCAGAAACAAATCTGCTGAGTATTGTATTCTGTTATCCATTCTGCATACTCATTCATATTTATTTAGCACGCATATTTCAGCACTTGCACAAGTCTCGAACAGATTTATGTTGTACATAAATCTGTTTGTGTTGTTTTAAAATAATAGGATTCAGTTCTGGTGTTTTCCGCATGATTTTAAATCATACCAAATCTGTCTCCGGTGCTCTAGCTTTTAAGTGTTCAAGAACCCGAGGTATTGCACCTCATATTTTAATTAGCAGCGCAAAATTTCAAATGTGTTTAACAGTAGCGCTTGCTAACTCTTAGTTCCTGATTTTCGGACCTAACAATTGGTATCAGAGCCGGTTGTTCTTAAACGAGCACTCATTTTAAAACTCATGTGCTTTGTTTTAAATGTTTTTAACTGTTTTGAGAAGCTTATCGTATCAAGGCCAGTTAATTTGTTTTAATATAGAACCGATTTTCTCTTGATGAACTGTCACGGGATGCGCGAGTTCTGTGCGGATGCCAAGATTCTATTCTCCTCAGTAGCACATGCTTATTTGAAGCATTTTTTTTTATGCTCTGATAGCTTTCAAAATGTTCTGTTTTTCGGATTCCAACTGATGCTTAAAATCTTTGATTTTAAAATGTTTTGAGCTTATGTTATAAAAGACAGGGAGAGTGGCGTCGTTGTCTTTGTTAATTTGAGCTATGCATCAGTTCCAATTTCAAAATCATATAGCTCTTACATTCAGTTCTTCCCCAAATCTGTTTTGATTTCAAAATTTAAAACTCCTGCTGTCACGTTGTTTTTGTTGTGACAGTGTAGGGAGAGTTTTAATTTAAATTTCGGGAAAACCTAATTTCGATCTCTTTTTGATTCCCACAAAAAGGGAGAGAATTGTTAGAACATGCATTGATTATTTAAAGTTTGTGTAAATCAAAAAGAGAGAGATTGATGGATTTGTGTAAACAGTGTTTGGATCCGGATCACGCATCCCGTCGGGGCAGCGGAAGAACAATAAACATGTGCCGGGAGATGATCAATATGATGAAAAATTCAAATCTATGACATTCATAGGGCGTTTAGAATCGCTACCTTGCTGGAAACTCGTGCCTGGCTCCGACCGGTTTCGTAAAGAAAACGGCACTTCACGGTAGGCGGTGGTAGATATCGTCAATCAGGTCCATGACCGGAGACGGGATTCCTTCGTCAGCCTGCACTAGAAGGCCTGACGAGATCTGCGCGGACGGATTCTCCTCGTCGAGTTGGCCGGAACGAATTTCCGGCGAAGAGGCGGCGGCGGCGCTAGGCGGCGGCGGCTTTGTGAGAGGAGGAGGGGGCGGCGCTTAGTGCTCTAGGTTTAGGGTTTAGAGTAAATTACTAAGTGTGTTATGATTGAAGTTAAGTCTAATTAAATAGACTTGGTGATAGTCTTGGACCGGCCCAACGGGCCCGGGTCCAAAGCATGAACATTACGTTCATCCCTATCACCATGACTTCATCGTAACTCCGATCGCCGATCAGATCGGACCGATCGATTCAGTTTCTGAAACTGAACACTATGATCTGAAAAACCATTTTTCAGAACCCCAGTGCAAAATGACCGTTTTGCCCCTCAACGTCGGGAAATCTCGATTTGACCCGTGTTGACTTTTAGGAAGTCGCACTCCCAAAATCCTCTTCGTATGCTCAACACATTGAGCTGAGTATCCGTGCGGGAATCTCGAATCCAGTACTTGTGTGACCCTCAATGCTTCAGGGATACAGCTAGTCGTGGGCCCACAACCATTGTGGCTCCGGAATCACAATTCCGGACTTGCCCAACGGATCATGGTAAGAGCGTCTAGCAACATCGCCCCATGATCCCCTAGGTATCACTGATAGTGCCTGCAAGAACCAGTTGGTCGTGGTTATCGTACAGTACGGTCCTTTCAATCCATATATCCCGATCAGATCAACGACCATTGGTAAATCGAGAGTCGCTATAGATCCGATAGCTATGCGTACATCTTGGAGATCGAATAGTGACATCGCGAGTGTAACTAGGTAAACACATTTACCTAAAACACTTCTAGTACTCTGGCCAGAGATTTATACACTATTATCCCCTCAGATAGCATAGGATATCCACGCATGTCTGCGAACGGTGAATCCTCGACAACGATGCATCGACTCATACATGCATCGGGGTCTCACCCAATCCCGACGCCTTATGACCCCAAGTGAGTCGGCAAACGGGTCAAAGTGAGACGCCTATCATGTAGAGTCTCAATGACGTTTCGAGTCGTGAGGACTAATCAGTACAACCAAGACCTCGAACTTATCCACTCGACAAATGGTAACCACTTGGAAAGTCTGAAGGAGGGTAGTTCGATAGATCACCAGGTCAGTATCTATCTGCATGCTCAAAACATCACAATGTTCCCTACCAATGAAACATGGTACTTCGCATCGTAGATACTAGTCTCGAACTCGGGCGGCCTTATCCTCATTTTTACGGCCCAATCGACTAGGAACATGTTCAGAATACACAGTGACTATTAGATGTGTTTAATGATAGCCGTCATACCCACTATCACATCTAACATACACTTTAGTGCATTCTAGGTCTTTACTCAACGCAATTGTAAATCATTACACACAAAATCAAAGTAAAGAATGCCATATAAATAAATGCGAATATCATATATAAAGACTGTCATATACAAGAGTCTATAAACCCACACG
>KQ996050.1:4013-17311 GCA_001598015.1 Dorcoceras hygrometricum | reverse complement strand
TGAGTGAACAGCCGAGGGCTGGTAGAGTCTAGGAGTTCTCGCAGCTGCTGGTTGCGGGATCGGGTTTGTACATGTTGTATAGATAAAATCTTCTAGTGGAACCTTCCGAGGAGGAAGAAGGGGAGACGTAGGACATTGAAGTCCGAACTTCCATAAACAAATCGACTGAGTATTGTATTCTGTTATTCATTCAGTACTTGCATATTTATTTAGCACGCATAATAGATATCACACTAGCACATAGCAAACAGATTTCATATGCTGATTTTACAGAAATCTGTTTGCGCAAAGTTTTTTTAAAATATTAGGATTCAGGTCTGGTGTTTTCCGCATGATTTTAATTCATACCAGATCTGTCTCCGGCGCTCTAGTTTCTTAATGTTCAAGAACCAGAGGTATTGCACCACATCCTTTAAATAGCAGCGCAAAATGTTTAATCTTTCAAAGCAGCGCTGTTAAGTCTTTAAACCGGTCATAACACACCTCTCATTCATATTATACATGACATGTGTAGATCTCTATATTTTAATTATTTGAATCTATACTTGACGTTGAAACTGATGTATTTTCTTTTATTTTTCATGACAAGGGCTGCCTAGGGTTGGATTCATAGCCTTTTTGGTCAAGGGAGTGTGAGGCGTGATGACTAGGGGTGAGGTGACTCACGTCTAAGTGAGGGGTTGGGTTGTGGTCGTCCCTGGTCCATTTTAGAGAAAGGGTCAGGGTCATGGAAAGGCGCTAATATTCAGAAGTCGAAGGGTAGGAGGCTGGAGTCGAGTACGTGAGGAACTATGCATGGGTTGGTGTGTCTGTGTTGAGTGGCTAGGGTGTGGGAAGTGAAGATGGCATGGTTGGGTCATGGTTCGGTCTAGGATGGCTAGGAATGAGTCTAGGGGTCACTAGGAGATTGAGTGAGGGTCTGGTTGAGGCTTTAGGTCGAAATATTTGGGACAAGTCGAGGGCTGATCCTAACCTCTCCCAGATGGGTCCCTGTGCGCGACCGTGAGGTTACGAGTGTTGTGTAGGTCACTTAAGGTATCATTTTTGAGTCTGGTTCATTCCAGGAGATAGCCCGTCTAATTAGGGTTATGTGGGTTCAAGTTTCGAGCTCTTTTGTTAAGAATGGAATTTGTATGATTTTTACGGTTTAGTCGCGCAATCTGCATCTCGCCGGGTCAAAAATGGTGATTTCGGGATTTTGGTCCTAGGGGCAGCTTGTTGTCTTCAAATTATTAATTTGATGATTTTAAGCCATTTTTTATATTTTACTATTTATTTCAATTATTTATGCATTTTTATTATTTATGAAAATTCTATGTTGAGAATAATGTTGAGGATTTTCGAAAAAGTTTATTTAGGTGTAATGATGTTATATGAGGTTTGGTATAAATTATTTGGAGCGGTATGAGGAAAAAAAAATGTTTTGAATGATGGGCCTTGACTGTGAAAATTTATGACGGATATTGGGCCGGAAAAATTCCGTGTGACAATATCAACTTCACGCGTAACGAACTCCAGAAAAGCATTGGGGTGCCTTACATTGACGGGACTGGATTCCAGAAAAGTACTGGGATGCTTTTCCAAGCCTAGTACTATGGTTTTATAGCTTGATCAAACGACTTGAGGATTTGACGGTTCACAGTCGAGAAACAGAGTTCACCCAAAAATGCTTGTTTATAATTCTTTAAATTTATATGCATGATTTTGAGGAAATGATTTGAGAAAATTGATACTCCTTTTTATCACATTAAATGTTTTAAAATTAAAAGAGTATTTTTTAGTACAAATATTTTAATGCATGTGAGTGTATTATGTAGTAATTGCTATTGTCAATCTTGTACTTGTTGAGTTTTTAGACTAACTACGTTTGATTGGTACAGATGACGCAAAGGCTGAGATCGAGGGGCAGGATCCTTGAGCAGACGGCTGTCCAGCATGGCCGACCCAGTGACCATTTTATTCCGCACTAGTTTGAGAAATAGATATTTATTTTGTGGTCGAGATGAATATTTGAGGGACAAAGTTTATTTTATTGCGCTTCTAAATATAGATTGTGATCAATTGTTTTGAGCATATTAAATTTTTAATTATTACAATTGTTCTTTTGAATTCCCAGGATTTTGGAATAATTAAGTTTACATGGTTAGGATTCTCTTGCGTATCTTACCTATTTTTAAAATATATATATATATATATATATATATATATATATGAACTCCCAGGATTTTGGGATAATTGAGTTTATGTTGTCAGGATTCTCTTGAGTATATTACCTGTTTAAAAAAAAATATTCCTAGTTTTTAATTCTTTAGAAAATTTTCTTTTACTTTTAAAATTTTAGGAATAGAGAGTTATGGTGTTTCAAGTTGGTATCAGAGCATGGTTCTGGTTTGGGTTGTGCCTACAGCTGACTGCAAGAAACTCAAGGAGTCTCGCCTCGAAGTCTGTAAGTCCTAGTGTTTAACCGCTTTAGTACCGATTTCTTTATTGTTATTGAATGCATATCATCTTGAGGTGTTGATGTATTTATGAGGTTGAGGTATTTATATTATTATTATGAGATTGGTTATTTATATGACTTTATTGTATTAAGGCATGTTGAGATTAAGTAGTGAATATTGTAACGAACCCCAGATGCCTCTAGACGCCAAGCGACCCCACCACAGTCCCCACCACCGCCACCCCCTCTGAGCTCTAGTGAGCAGGTCCAAGCGGGACTTGCACAGATTTTGCAGCAGAATGTCGGTACTTCACAGGAAGCACGGGTGGAGCTACCTTATGAGAAGATTAGGAAGTTGGGACCCCCAGAGTTCACGGGCTCCATCGAACCATTTGTTGCTGAGGAGTGGGTCAGGTCTCTGGAGAACATCTTCCGTTACATGAGGCCGGAGGATGATTCTAGGGTGAGTTGCGAGTTGCGCTGTATTCCAACTGAAGGGGGATGCTGCTCTCTGGTGGGAGGGAGCAGAGAAGACTGTGGATCCAGACTTGCTGGATTGGGCTGGATTCAGAAAACTATTCTACGACAAGTACTTCACCCCTCACGTACAGGAAAAGATGAAGAGTTAGTTCAGGAACCTCCGACAGGGAGACATGTCCGTCACGGAGTACGTCAAGAAGTTTGAGGTGATGCCACTTCTCGCCCTTTATTGCCGATGATCCTGCGGAGAAGTTACAGCACTTCCTGGAAGGTCTGAGCCCCATGATCCGCAGAGATGTTTTGATAGTGGACCCCACTGATTATGCCGATGCACTCAAGAGAGCTTTCAAGTCCGAACAGACATTAAAAAACATCCGCATAGAAGCTCAAAAGAAGAGACCCTTCCAGATGCAGCCTCAGCAACAGACTCAGGCCAAGAGGCCGTTTACTGGACCTCAGAGGTAGCAAGGACAGGGTTAGTACAATTTCGTTTAAGCAGTTATCCTTCCATGCAAATTTGGTGATGATTGGACTTGTTAGGGACAGCGAGACCGGAGCTGAGGCCCCCGCATTCTGGGAGACCACAAAATCAGCAGGCGCCGAGAACCCGGGCCCTCGATAGAGAAGCCACATGCCAATCCTTCGGACGCCAGCATGCAGGAAAATGCTTAAAGGGAGCTAGAGTCTGCTACAAGTGCAAACAGCCGGGCCACTTATCTTTTGAGTGCCCGCAACTGTCACAGCCTGCCACCGGGAGAGTGTATGTGAATCAGGCTGAAGAGGCTAATCCAGACATCACACTGCTCATAGGTAACCTTACGCATTACCGCTTTTTTCTTTGCGAACGTGAGATTGTACACCTGTGTATATTTTATATAGGGACAGCGAGACCGGCGCCGAGGCCCACGCCTTCTGGGAGACCACAAAATCAGTAGGTGCCGAGACCCGGGCCCTTGATAGAGAATCCCACATGCCAATCCTACGGACGCCAGCATGCAGGAAAATGCTTAAAGGGAGCTAGAGTCTGCTACAAGTGCAAACAGCCGGGCCACTTATCTTTTGAGTGCCCGCAACTGTCACAGCCTGCCACCGGGAGAGTGTATGTGAATCAGGCTGAAGAGGCTAATCCAGACATCACACTGCTCATAGGTAACCTTACGCATACCGCGTTTTTTCTTGCGAACGTGAGATTGTACACCTGTGATATTTATGAATAGAACTTGAGTATGGTTTGAGAATAGTATGGTTACAATTATATGCATGTGTAATATCTACCAGGTAGAGTAGTGGTATTAGGAGTAGCTACCAGAGCCTTGATCAATTCAGGGGCGACAGATTAATCTCTGAGAAGTTTGTACAACCGATGGATATTGCTCGGGAGAGCCTGACGGAGCATATGTTGGTGACAATTCCATCTGGAGAGGAGCTACGTATGGCCAGCTTCCTTAGAAATCTTGAGATGGTGCTATAGGGTTGTACCGTTTTTACAGATCTAATTGTATTCCCAATGCCAGAGTTTGATATCATTCTTGGGATGGACTGGCAACCTATGTTATCAAGCCGTAATTGACTTCCAGGACAGGACTGTGGAGCTTAGATCCCCTAGAGGAGAGTCTTTTGTTTTCACGGCGGCTCGAGGCATGAGGAAACCTCAACTTATATCTTTCATGCAGGCGAGGAAGCTTATCGATAGCGGTTGTCCATCGTTCTTAGCTAGCATCACGATGACTACTTTAGAGAGAGCCCGTCACTTTCAGACGTGGATATTTTCAGAGAGTATTCAGACGTCTTTCCTGAGGATATTGAAGGAGTCGCATCGGAGCGAGAGGTGGAATTCGCTATTGTGTTGTTTCCAGGTATCGTGCGGATCTCTAAGGAACCGTATTGTCTTGCTCCACCGAGATGAAAGGAGCTGAAGGAGCAGATTCAGGAGTTGCTGGATAAGGGGTTTATTCGTCCGAGCGTATCCCCTTGGGGTGCACCCGTTCTATTTGTGAAGAAGAAGGATAGGAGTATGCGGCTTTGCATTGATTATAGGGAGCTGAATGCAGTGACTGTTAAGAATAAGTACCCATTGCCACGAGTAGAGGATCTCTTTGACCAGTTGCAGGGAGCGTCGATTTTCTCAAAGATAGATCTGAGATCTGGATATCATCAGCTGAGGGTGAGGGAGTCTGATGTGTATAAGATGGCATTCAGAACGTGCTATGGGCATTACGAGTTCTTGGTTATACCCTTTGGATTGACTAACGCTCAGCGGTCTTCATGGATCTCATGAACCGCATATTTCAGCCATACCTTGACCAGTTCGTCATCGTCTTCATTGATGACATACTTATTTATTCGAGGAGCATGGAGGAACACAGTCAGCATCTGCAGACTGTTTTGGGAGTACTGATGGAGCGGAAGCTGTACGCAAAATTCAGCAAGTGTGAGTTTTGGTTGGAGAGAGTGACATTTCTTGGGCACATCATTTCTAGCAGAGGTATGGAAGTAGATCCGTCTAAGGTAGAGGCAGTCAGAGAATGGGCAGTGCCGAAGAACGCATCAGAGATTCGCAGTTTTCTAGGTCTGGCAGGTATTATCGAAAATTCATCGAGGGCTTTTCCTCCATTGCAGTGCCCTTGACTGCGTTGACGAAGAATAATGCCAAGTATATCTAGATCCCGGAGTGCCAGCAGAGCTTCGATACTTTGAAGCAAGCTCTCATCTCAGCACCTGTCTTAGCTATGACATCAGGGCAAGGAGACTTCGTGATTTACATTGATGCATCTAAGCTAGGCCTAGACGCAGTCTTGATGCAGAATGACAAGGTAATATCTTACGCCTCGAGATAGCTGAAGACGCATGAGAAGAATTATCCGACAGACGATCTGGAGCTAGCAGCAGTCGTGTTTGCACTTAAGATTTGGAGGCATTATATTTAGGGAGAGAAGTGCAAGATCTTCACCGACGACAAGAGCCTGAAGTATTTCTTCACACAGAAGGAGATGAACTTAGTCCTTCGTAAGTACTTAAGAATATCCTTCACGGCCTTCTAATGCAATTGGCCGGGGTTGGCCTGGTAGCGGCTCGTGACACTCAGAGCATATGCGACATCCGGTCTAGTCGAGATCATGCCATACATAATACTACCTATAGCCGAGGCATATGGTACACGTGCCATACTTTCTATCTCCTCATCAGTCTTTGGACACATAGACTTAGATAGAGTGACCCCGTGGCACATAGGTAGGTGTCCTCTCTTGGACTCTTCCATAGAGAACCTTGTTGAGTTAAGCGTGCAAGGGTGAGAACAGTATTGGGATGGGTGACCTCCTGGGAAGTTCTCGTACGTCAAGCTGCTGACGTTACGCCGCTTGATCTTGTTGGCCATGTGGGCTGTAAAAGTGGTGATGCCAGATCTTAACGGGTAATACTATCTCTGCTGGGGATAGGGCTGGCGGTAGGGGAAGGGTAAGACTGATCTCTAAGGGAATTGAGACAGCACCAGCAGTTAGACACGCACCTCCCCTGACTCAAGGGCCTAACAGCTCAACCCTAACACACACAATAGGTGCACTATGCGCTGCCACATTATAAGGAAATAAAGTTGCACCTTGGCTAACAGCTATAGCTTTTGGCCTAGTTGTAAGCGTTTGATCCTAACAAAAATTCATCAAGGGCTTTTCCTCCATTGCAGTGCCCTTGACTGTGTTGACGAAGAAGAATGCCAAGTATACCTGGAGCCCGGAGTGCCAGCAGAGGTTCGATACTTTGAAGCAAGCTCTCATCTCAACACCTGTCTTAGCTATGCCATCAGGGCAAGGAGACTTCGTGATTTACACTGATGCGTATAAGCTAGGCCTAGGCACGGTCTTAATGCAGAATGACAAGGTAATAGCTTACGCCTCGAGACAGCTGAAGACTCATGAGAAGAATTATCCGACACACGACCTGGAGCTAGCAGCAGTCGTTTTTGCACTTAAGATTTGGAGGCATTATCTTTACGGAGAGAAGTGCAAGATCTTCACCGACCACAAGAGCCTGAAGTATTTCTTCACACAGAAGAAACTGAACATGAGACAGAGGAGATGGCTAGAGTTGGTGAAGTATTATTACTGTGATATTAGCTACCACCTTCGGAAAGCTAATATGGTGGCCGATACCTTGAGTAGGAAGACCGCAGTTATTGCACATCTGACAGTTTCAGTGTATTTGCAGAGGGAGATTCAAAATTTTGGGCTATAGGTCTATACTGTAGGGAGAGCGCCTAGACTGAGTTCGATGACTGTACGGTCCATGCTATTAGTACGCATACGTGATAGTCAGGCCAGTGACCAGCAGCTGCAGAAGTGGATACTGAGGGATGAAGAGAAGGGCAGTGGACTCTACACAGTGAGCGACGAGATTGTGAAGTTTAGAGGTCGATTTTGGGTTCCTTCAGTTGATGCAATGAGAGAGCTGATTATGACGGAGGCTCATGCGTCACCATACTCCGTGCACCCAGGGAGCACAAAGATGTACAGAGATCTACAACAGTTGTATTGGTGGCCAGGTATGAAGCGAGACATCATCCGATTTGTGTCTGAGTACTTGACTTGCCAGCAGGTCAAGGTAGAGCATCAGAGACCTGCTGGACTACTGAGACCACTCGCTATTCCTGAGTGAAATTGGGAGAATATTTCGATGGACTTTATAGTGGGACTGCTGAGGTCGGTCAGAGGATCGAACTCTATATGGGTGACTGTGGACCGACTCACCAAGTCAGCACATTTTCTGCCCGTGAAGACCACTTCAACCATGACACAATATGCCGAGTTATACATCAGAGAGATTGTCAGACTACATGGGATACAAGTTTCGATAGTCTCTGATAGAGATGCTCGCTTTACATCGACTTTTTGGAGGATTCTTCACGCTTCACTAGGGACGAAGCTGCAGTTCAGCACCACTTTTCACCCACAGACAGATGGACAGACCGAGAGGGTGAAACAGATACTGGAGGATCTACTACGAGCCCATTGATTTTCAGGGGAGTTGGGAGACCAAGCTGCCTTTCGATGGACGTTTATAGTGGGACTGCTGAGGTGGTCAGAGGATCGAACTCTATATGGGTGACTGTGGACCGACTCACCAAGTCAGCACATTTTCTGCCCATGAAGACCACTTCAACCATGACACAATATGCCGAGTTATACATCAGAGAGATTGTCAGACTACATGGGATACAAGTTTCGATAGTCTATGATAGAGATGCTCGCTTTACATCGACTTTTTGGAGGATTCTTCACGCTTCACTAGGGACGAAGCTGCAGTTCAGCACCACTTTTCACCCACAGACAGATGGACAGACCGAGAGGGTGAAACAGATACTGGAGGATCTACTACGAGCCCATTGATTTTCAGGGGAGTTGGGAGACCAAGCTGCCACTAGTAGAGTTTGCATACAGTAACAGCTTTTAGGCCTCCATAGGCATGGCACCATACGAGGCACTCTATTGGAGGAAGTGTAGGTCCCCCATTCATTGGGATGAAGTCGGAGAGAGAGAAGAGATTGGACCAGAGATAGTTCAGACAGCTGCCATAGTGATGAGGATCGGGGATAGAATGAGGACCGCAAAAGAGTTATGCTGATCTGAGACGGAGAGTTTTCGGTAGGAGACCATGTATTCGTGAAGGTAGCACCCATTAACGACGTGATGAGATTTTGAAAGAAAGGGAAGCTAGCTCCCAGATACATAGGACCCTTAGAGATCCTCGACAGAGTGGGGATGTTAGCTTATCGGGTCGCACTACCACCGAGCCTGGCAGCGGTACATAACGTCTTTCCCATCTCCATGCTCAGGAAGTATATACCGAACCCATCTCATGTGCTGAGCGTTGAGTCACTACAGCTATCTCCACAGCTGACATTTGATGAGCATGCTTCTCGGATCTTGGGCAGACCATTCGGAAGAGGAAGCTACGTGGGAAGTAGAGACTGATATCAGGGAGCTCTACCCAGATCTATTCGGTATGTTTTCGAATTTCAAGGACGAAATTCTTGTTAAGGGGGAGAGTATTATAACGCCTAGGAATTTTCCTACCTAAATCGCATGACTTAGTATTTTTATTTCTATTGGTAGTATTAATTTATTTCATGATTTTACCATAATCATTATTTGAATATTTTAATGATATTTCTTATTAGAATTTTAGATTTTATGTTTCGAGGACGGAAAGGAGGAGACGGGAAAACCGAGGTAAAGATGATTTTTTTATAAAAGTAAATTTTGAGATCACCCCTTATACCTTAGAAGATTTTATATTGATAAATTTTAAAAGGCTATTTTCTCTTTTTTTGCTATCATCAAAGTTAGCAAATTATTTGAGATTATGGAGTTCATGCATTTAATTAATGTTAAAGCAAGTAGCACTTTTATTAGTAAATGACAACTTTTATACACCTATAATTCTACCAATAAGATAAAGTATTCTCTCCCTAATTTTTGCCCATAAATTTCGAAACCATTAGATAAGGAAAGAAGGAAGTTTTATTATATTTTTGTAGCACTTTGATAAGGCATGATCTAGAAAATTTATCTACTATATTTTAAGAATTTAAAAACACAAATCTTCCCCTTTTTAGATGAGTATTTCGTCCCCTATACACATACAACACAACATTCATTTCAAACAAACAAAAAAATAAGACAAAACCCTAACCCCCCCCCTCTCCCAAGGAACGTGAGTTTAATAATTTAGTGCAGGGGAATCTGAAGGTGGCCTAGTATGCTAGGCAGTTTTCTTTCCTTCTCTCCTATGTTCCCAACGTTGCTAGTAAGAGAGGGCGAAGCGGAACAAATTCTTGAAGGGTTTAAGGCTGGATCTTTTTCCGGTAATGTTAGCTGGTTCCCATTCTACTTATGTTGATGCTGCGAATAGAGCAATTGACATAGAGGAGGTCTTGTTGAACATGCAATCCCAGGTTCAGCCGCAAACTGGACAAGGTTTTCTTCACCCTGTGTCTCCAGGGATGTACTCATATCAGCCTCCTCAGATTCCGCAGTCGTCAAGTCGCCAGAGATTCAAGCCCAGAGGAAAGCCATTTAAGAAGTCGAGTTATAGTTCTTCTGTTCAAACAGTTCTGGTGGAAGTAGCTCGAGGTCAGTGTTTTGTGGATAGTGTGGAGGTAGACATCTGGCTTCACAGTGTATGGGAGTGCAGGGCGCTTGACATATTTGTGGGAAGATGGGGCACATTGCAAGGGTTTTCCTTCTACTAGGGGCAGCGTTCAACCCATTTGTAGCAGGTTTCTTCAGGAGGATCTTCTCGGAGACCGTTTGTAACGCCCCAAAATCCATAAGACCACATTTATGCATTTTATTAATTTCATGGGCCAAAATGGCAATTTTAAATGTTATGTATTTGCTGATTTCATTGATTTCAGAAAATAAGATGCGTCGCGGCTGGTTCCAGCAGATGACTCCAAGAGCGATACATGAGCAGGTTTTAAATCGATTGAAAATATCTTTAAGGAGGACAAATGATTTCTTTTAAAAAGGGTTTGGTGTTTTATAAATTTAAAATGATGTGAAGGGAATTTTACAAAAATTTGTACAACGTGGTTGAAGTGTGTCATGCTTTATAAACGTAGCACCTTGCCACTAATCCCTTCCATATAAATAGCTGTTTTGAAAGTAAGATCATTATCATTTGCAAAGAAAATCTTTAGTGTTCTTCAAAATATTTTCCAGAGGAGTTCGTGTATTGCTCAGGGAGAAGATTCTACCGGAATTAACCACGGTTGCAAATCTTTGTTAAAGCAAGTAAAAGATGATCCTTACTACACCGTTTAAAGCTTATATTGATTTTATTCATTTTATGGATCTGTTTGCCTGTATGTTTAAGATATGTTGAAGTTCATGTTTAAAATGATTTACGCATGAACGGAGGAAAGAAATATTGGGTTCAAATTGATGTTTTTATTCATCCAAGTGTTTTCCAGAAAAATATGAATACTGAGGATTCGAGTTTGATCCAAGTATGTTTATGAATGTTCTTCCTTTCAGTAGTTTGTAATATCAGAATTGGACGCTATGAAATCGGATGTTGTTAATCGAATCAGTATAAAGTCTGGTTTGATAGATAACAGTTGATAGCGTAGCTGTCGTTTTATGTTTCAACACCAAGTTTAAAGTCAGCTATTGGTTTCGAGAATTTATTATATCAGCTGTTGGTTTTACTGTTCATTAGCTGTTGCATCAGTTTTCGTAAACAGCTGTTGCATTGTTGAGTCATCAGCTGTTAGTTTGTTCATCAGCTGTTGCATTTGTTCGTAACCAGCTGTTGCTTAAATTTGTATTCAGCCGTTGGTTGTTCAATACCTTAAAGCATTTGTATAAGTAGTATTGACATCTGAGTTGACCAACTTAGATGCGTTGACATCTGTTTGACCAGAACCAGTTCGTTAACAGCTGAGTGACTAATTCTATTTCATCGTTACAGCTATTCACTATTCAAACAGTATCCCAAGCCACATCTTTTTCTTACGCTAACGACGCCGTTTCATTTACTACGTCTGTTTTAAGTATTCCCAAATATTCTCGCAGCTGTTTTACGATAAACGTGAACAATGAAGATCTATTTTGTTTCAAAGTATTGTTTCACTTTGTTACGACTGATTCCATTTCAGCAGTAAGTTCCCAGCAGTCGAATTCGATACTCAGTAAGTTTTAAAATGGGAAGCGAGAGTTTTAAATGATGGAACCCGATGATGTTTAAAGAGATTTCATAGGAAGAAAGGATGTTAAAGGAACAAAATTTATTTTAAGGTTTATGGCATAGATAACAGACGGTCACAAGGAGAAGTGTGAGTAGTCGTCAAGATGTCGACTGCCCTTTCATATGAGCTATATGCTGAAACTGATATCGGAAGTCATTTTGATCAAAGTGCAACACGGACCTAAGGAGAGCTTCTAAGCCATAAATATAAAGAAAATGACATTGATGATGAGATCTGGGCTATTATCCCATGTCTCCAAGTTTATGAAAGAAAGAAATGTTTATGAAACGTTTATGTATTGATAATTCCTTTAACTCAAGTTATGTATGTTCAGATGTCTGCCTGCGTTAAATAAATTCGTTATTACTCATATTTTACTTGCTGAGCCCCTAGGCTCATTAGCTTTTAAAATAGTGCAAGATGACAGCTGAGGAGCGAACATGAGGTGAAAATTGATAGCAGTCGCTGGGTGTTGTGTTTATCAATGTCTAGCGTTTTTCGTGTCATAGCTGATGTTGTGTTGTATGTTAGGCATCTGTATTAGATCAATTACAACAGTTGTATATTCAAACAGAATTTCAGATTTTGTAACTCGCAATTGCAATATATATAATAGGATCTAATTTTCCGCAAATGTTTGTCAGTAGTTGGCGCGCAAGTGTATAATGTGTTTGTCAGCTTTTGTGTTCGTGTTTCAATTACTTTTTAAGTTATAAGGAATACAGTTTATAAAAAATTGTTTTTCAGCTCTTATTTTTTATTCGAAAATTTTTATTTAACCCAATTCGTGATTCCAGTGGGTTCGGGTGTCACAAAATGGTATCAGAGCAACGTTCCTGAGATAAACACACGCACCATCATCTGAATCAGAGTTCATCGTCCGTTCCTCTAAGTTGTGAGTTTATTTTCAGAGCATTGTCTTTAAATTATTTATCATGTTTTGATATATATATGTGGTGGATTATGGGCTATAGAATATAAAATTTCAGGAAGGGGAAGAGGTAGAAGGAATATTCCCCTAGAAGAAACTGACAATAATGCTAATATTACTTAATTTTTAAGACTGCTGGTAGAACAAAACAACAGAGGTAATGGCCAATCTTCTAGCAGCAGAGGACCAAGTAATGATGATCCTCAAGAAAAGTTCAGACGACAGAAGCCAAAAGAAGTCAGTGGTACAACTGATCCACTAGTGGCAGAGAGTTGGATCAAATCTATGGAGGTTATCTTTGAATACCTCCAGATGTCTGATTTAGATAGGCCAAGGTGCGCTATCTATATGTTGAGAGAGAATGCTATGATTTGGTGGGAAGGAGTCAAATTGTCTGTATATTTGATAAATCTCACTTGGGCAGATTTCAAACAAGTATTCTTTGAGCAATATTTCACAGCTGGTAAGAGGTCTGAATTGAAAAGGGAATTTTTGACCCTTAAGAAAGGGAGTCTAACCGTATAGGAATATGTGCGGAAGTTTGAAAGAGGGTGCTATTTTGTGCCATTGATAGGAAATGACCTAGAGGAGAAGCTGAGTCATTTCGTGGAGGGATTGAAGCCTATGTTCAAAATGAATGTTAGGCTATCTGTGACAAGGACCTATCGAGAAGCAGTGGATAGAGCCCTGCAAATTGAAAG
>KQ996049.1:25251-40708 GCA_001598015.1 Dorcoceras hygrometricum | reverse complement strand
TAATGACTTATAAAACTCTAATGTTTATTTTCAATATTACCAAACTATAGTGAAGTGTATTAAGTCTAAATTAAATACCTCTAAAATTTTACTCCATAAATGTTAGTTTTATTTTGAATATTACCAAACTTTAGTGAAGTTATTAAAGTCTAAATTAAATACCTCTAAAATTTTACTCCATAAAGTTAGATTTATTTTGAATATTCCCAAACTTTAGTGAGGTTTATTAAATTCTAAATTAAATACCTCTAAATTTTTACTCCATAAAAGTTAGTAAAAATTTAGAACCAATAAACACTGTAATAGATGTATGGATTGACATGCTTCATTTCAAATTTTCTTTCATCTAAAATCTTGTGTAGCTGACGTGTTTTGATGAATTGTACAACTAATACGAAAACGTATATATTATCTTGATTATATCTTCTTCTCCGGTGGAATTATCAATTTAATTGGAATCATCTCGAAGCTTAAATTATCCTTTTACTTGGAGCAAAATTTGTGACATCCAAAATTCGAGCTAGTCATATAGACCAAAGGATAAAATGGATTCTAATTATCGTCATTATTATTATTTTAAAAAAAGTAGTTTTTTACCCTTGAGGTTCAGTGCGGACGGTCCCAGTATGTTTTGAAGAAAAAATTTATAAAAATTCGACCCAACTACTCTAATTAATAAAAAAATTGAAAAGTTATGGTGAGAGGATATTTTAATTTTTGAGGGTTTGAATTCTTGGTGTAGATTTTGTTTTAAAAAAAAAAAAGGAAAATCTAAAGGTTTTAATAGAAGGCCACCCACATCCTCTACGCATTTATCACAAAACCAAATAATTGAGGCGAAGAATTCTAGGGAGCTAGGTGCCGACACTTCAGAACTCCTGAGCTAATCTAAATCTTGCTCGTGGAGCTAGGTGCCGACACTTCAGAACTCCTGAGCTAATCTAGATCTTGCTCGTGGTGCATACCTTGCTAGAGATCGTCTCTCAACTACTGTTTGTACTGTTAAGAGAAGATGTTTTCGGGTCCTTGTTGCATCTTTGAATTCATAACATGTTGTGAAATGTCTGTGATGTCTGAATGCATGTCTGTTCTGGGTTTCAAAGCTCATAACTTTGAATGTTTAACAAGCATCGGTAGGTTGTTTTTTTGTGAGCGAGTCCACTGTGTGTGTGTTCTGTATTTTTTTGTGTGGACAGGCCGATCTGCATGCTTGAGTGAATTTCGAGCACTGCGTGCATGGAATGCAGATGGGTGAAATGTTTTTCAAACAAACATATATTGGGAAGCACATCGACCTTATTCTATTATGAGTTGCTTTGACTATTCTGTTCTGAGTTGGCTGCCCTGAGCTGCTCCGAACCATCATGTTCTGTTCTAAGTCGAATTGACTGATTTGATACAATCCGACTCTTTACGTTCTGTTGTGAGCTGTGTTGGATCTGGATAACAGATCCAGATCTGAGTTTTGAATTACACAAAACTTATTATTGTGTTTCTTATGTTTCTACTTAATGTGCAGATTTTAGTAGAAAACAACAGTTCAGATCAGACCAGACCAGATCAGATCAGATGTGAAGAGTCAACGAAGCAGTTCTAAATTGATCAAGCGCATATCAGAAAAGTTCACTGTCTGGATCAACAACTTAGACGTAATAGCTGGATTAGCAATGGAGATGTCCAAAGCTGAGCCAGCTGATCGTAATCAGGCGAAAGCCAAGTTGGACCAGACAGCTGGAGAGAAGAGCTGAAACAGATGTCTGGTTACACAGCTGTGTTGAAGAGATCTGAAGATAGAGCTGAAGAGAGATCTGATGTACAGTAGAGATCTGAACAAAGAGCTGAAGGCAGATGTGACCAACAGCTGAAGGCAGACGAGAACAGCTGAAGAGATCTGAAGATAGAGCTGAAGAGAGATCTGATGTACAGTAGAGATCTGAACAAAGAGCTGAAGAGATCTGATGTACAGAAGAGATCCGAACGAAGTAAGATCTGAGCGAAGATATCTGGATCATAGCTGAAGAAGAAGAAGAAGATCAAATCAGCTGTGAACAGCCGAAGCTGCATCAAGAATCCGATCGAAGCTTATATGCAAACAGATGTAGCAGAAGGTGAATCAATTTGAATAAGGAAAATCAAATTGATGTTCTGACGAATCAATCATCAAGCAAACAAAGAACATTAAGAAGCTATCAGCTGCTGGAACATAAAAGCAAAATCAAAAGATGACAAAAGCCTGCAAATTAAAGGACACAAGGACAACTCACTGTCGGTACTTTACAGAACATCTTTAAACAGGAAGAAAAGTGTGTCCAACGGATTAAACTTGAACAGAGGCTTTATAAACAAGATGATTTGAAGGAATCGATAATGCTGGTGTGAAAAATTAATAGACGCATAGTGCACAAATTGAGAGGGAAGAAAAACAGAGAGACGAAGCTGTCAACTATTATTCAACCAGAGGAGCGCTTATTGCACAGTTGATAGCTGAGTCTTAATTTGCTTTGTAGAAGCATTTTCCCAGTGTTTGAGATTTCTTATTTCGAGAGTTGCTTTCGCTGTAAAATCTCACACACAGAGATTCACTCACACATATTGAGAGATGTGCGAAATAGAATAGTGAGTGAATCAAATCAACAATGCAAAATCAGATCCCTTCCAAGCACGAAGACGTTAAACTCTGTGTCTGTAGCCTTTCTCACACAGGCGTAAAACAAGTGATTGAGTGAACATCCGAGGGCTGATGTAAATTTCTAGGAGTTCGAATTTGGGCAGTGGGTAAGTCCCAAATTTGATTGGGTATGCGGATCAAATTCTTCTAGTGGAACCTTCCGAGACGGAAGAAGGGGAGACGTAGGATATTTATATCCGAACTTCCATAAACAAACAGCAGCGTAAATTTCTTTATGATTTCCGCATATTCATTTATCTACGCACGCATACATTTTATATTGCACACTTGCACAGTCAAACAGATTTATGTTGAACAGAAATCTGTTTGCGTTAGTTTTAAAATTTAGGATTCAGTTCTGGTGTTTTCCGCATGTTTTTATTACATACCAGATCTATCTCCGGTGCTCTGTTTTATGTTCAAGAACCCGAGGTATTGCACCTCTTTTAGCAGCGCAAAATTTTTAACAGTAGCAGCGCTCGCTTCCTTTATTTTCTTTATTTTATTAGATCAGATCTATGTCCCCTCCCTGTGTTGTTTTGTTTAGTTAAGTCTCTAGGAGATCTGATCCTTCGGTACTAACAAGTGGTATCAGAGCAGGTTGTTCTTGAACGAGCAATGATTTTAAAACGCATGTGCTATTTGTTTTAAAATGTTTTAAAAGTTTTTGAAGAGCTTAATTTATGAAGATAGGGAGATGAATGATTTTTGAACTTCGGTTGATCTTTTGTCGAGCTGACACGGAATGCGCGAGTTCCGTGTGGATGCCAAGATCCTATTTTGGTTGGGCTGTTTTTAGCATATGTGACAAAATAGGAGAAATGAAAGAGATCTGATGGTTCGATTATTATTATTTTTTTATCCAAGTCTAAATAATTTAAGCAAACTCAGTAGCACATGTTCTTATTTGAAACAAAGTTTATTTAAGTGCTCTGATGTGTTTTCAACTTTCTGTTTATGCGAAATTCGTATCTATGCTACAAATTCTTTTAAGGTTTTAAAATGTTTTTGAAGCTGAATGTATAAAGATAGGGAGAGTAATGATCTTCGAATTGCAGAGTATTTTTCGAAATAAATGCGGCAATATTTCTTCTGACGAGCTGACACAGATCTCACAAATCTGTGTGTATGCCAAGATTTTCAGATGCGGTTATGGGGCCACGTCTGGAATGAAATAGGAGAAAATCTGTTATTCGTTTATTCTTAACTCCCGTCTGAATATATAAGCTAAACAGTAGCATACGATTTGTCTTTCAAAATCATTGCATATCATTTCATTCGGTTGTCCCCAAAATCTGTTTTGATTTTCAAAATCTGTAAAATTCCTGCTGTCACGTTGTTTTTGTTGTGGCAGTGTAGGGAGAGCTTTATTTAAAATTTGTCGGGAAAACCAGTTTTCGATTTCTTTTTTATTCCCATAAAAAGGGAGAGAATTGTTAGATTATGCATCTGTTATTTGAGGTTTTGTGTAAATCAAAAAGGGAGAGATTGTTGGATCTGGATAACAGATCCAGATCTGAGTTTTGAATTACATAAAACTTATTATTGTGTTTCTAATGTTTCTACTTAGTGTGCAGATTTTAGTAGAAAACAACAGTTCAGATCAGACCAGACCAGATCAGATCAGATGTGAAGAGTCAACGAAGCAGTTCTAAATTGATCAAGCGCATATCAGAAAAGTTCACTGGCTGGATCAACAACTTAGACGTAATAGCTGGATTAGCAATGGAGACGTCCAAAGCTGAGCCAGCTGATCGTAATTAGGCGAAAGCCAAGTTGGACCAGACAGCTGGAGAGAAGAGCTGAAACAGATGTCTGGTTACACAGCTGTGTTGAAGAGATCTGAAGATAGAGCTGAAGAGAGATCTGATGTATAGTAGAGATCTGAACAAAGAGCTTAAGGCAGATGTGACCAACAGCTGAAGGCAGACGAGAATAGCTGAAGAGATCTGAAGATAGAGCTGAAGAGAGATCTGATGTACAGTAGAGATCTGAACAAAGAGCTGAAGAGATCTGATGTACAGAAGAGATCCGAACGAAGTAAGATCTGAGCGAAGATATCTGGATCATAGCTGAAGAAGAAGAAGAATATCAGATCAGCTGTGAACAGCCGAAGATGCATCAAGAATCCGATCGAAGCTTATATGCAAAAAGATGTAGCAGAAGGTGAATCAATTTGAATAATGAAATTCAAATTGATGTTCTGACGAATCAATCATCAAGCAAACAAAGAACATTAAGAAGCTATCAGCTGCTGGAACATAAAAGCAAAATCAAAAGATGACAAAAGCCTGCAAATTAAAGGACACAAGGACAACTCACTGTCGGTACTTTACAGAACATCTTTCAACAGGAAGAAAAGTGTGTCCAACGGATTAAACTTGAACAGAGGCTTTATAAACAAGATGATTTGAAGGAATCGATAATGCTGGTGTGAAAAATTAATAGACGCATAGTGCACAAATTGAGAGGGAAGAAAAACAGAGAGACGAAGCTGTCAACTATTATTCAACCAGAGGAGCGCTTATTGCACAGTTGATAGCTGAGTCTTAATTTTCTTTGTAGAAGCATTTTCCCAGTGTGTGAGATTTCTTATTTCGAGATATGCTTTCACTGTAAAATCTCACGGGTAAGTCCCAAATTCGATTGGGTCTGCGGAACAAATTCTTCTAGTGGAACCTTCCGAGACGGAAGAAGGGGAGACGTAGGATATTTATATCCGAACTTCCATAAACAAACAGCAGCGTAAATTTCTTTATGATTTCCGCATATTCATTTATCTACGCACGCATACATTTTATATTGCACACTTGCACAGTCAAACAGATTTATGTTGAACAGAAATCTGTTTGCGTTAGTTTTAAAATTTAGGATTCAGTTCTGGTGTTTTCCGCATGTTTTTATTACATACCAGATCTGTCTCCGGTGCTCTGTTTTATGTTCAAGAACCTGAGGTATTGCACCTCTTTTAGCAGCGCAAAATTTTAACAGTAGCAGCGCTCGCTTCCTTTATTTTCTTTATTTTATTGGATCAGATCTCTGTCCCCTCCCTGTGTTGTTTGGTTTAGTTAATCCTCTAGGAGATCTTATCATTCGGTCCTAACAAGCTGTTTTGACTGTTTTGAGCTGATTTGACCGTTGTGATAAAATCCGCCTAATTATATCATGTTCTGAGCTGCTTTGATTGTTCTGATATGATCTGAGTTACTTATTCTGACCTGATCTGGTTTACTTGTTCTGATTAGGTCCGACCTGAGTGTCAAGCAGGTTTCGATGGAGTGAAGCAAGCATTGGTGTTAGCTATGTCGTCTGGGCAATGCAACTATGTTGTACACACTGATGTGTCTAAACTGTCTTTGGGTGCTGTTTTGATGCAAGACAGAAGGATGATTGCTTACGCTTCTAGGCAGTTGAAGAACCATGATAAGAATTACCCTACTCACGATCTGGAGCTGGCAGCAGTAGTGTTTGCACTGAAGATCTGGAGGCAGTACCTTTATGGGAAGAAATGTGAGATCTTTATAGATCACAAAAGCCTCAGGTATTTCTTCACCCATAAGAGCTGAATATGCGCTATCGATGATGTTTAAAACTGGTTAAGGACTATAATTGCACCATCAACTATCATCCGGGGAAATAAAATATGGTGGCTGATGCTTTGAGTAGAAAATCAGTAGGGTTAACGCGGTTGACAGTTCAAAGACAGTTAGCGACAGAAATCGAGAGGTTTGAGATGGAAATGGTAACCCATGAGTGTGCGGTGAAGTTATCCACACTGAGTAACAACCTTGAGAGACTTGGTCAAAGAGAGTCAGTCGAGGGATGAGCAGCTGGTCAAGTGGAAACAGCAGAATGAAGAGATGGGATCAACATCAAGGTTGACTTTGGGTACCGCAGGTAGACACCTTGCGCTCTGATATCATTATTAGGATCGAAAAACAAACTCGGGAGTTCAGAGGGGGGATAATGAACTCCTTTGATATTTTTGTTTGAAAATCTGTTTTAAAATATTTTACTGCTCGATGTAAACCTCGAGCCGAGTTACCAGCTTAGAGGGTTCTCAGTAATTGTTGTTGTCTTGTGTAATAAAATGATTTATGCAGAAACAACACGATTCAACAGTGAACAATTCAAACAAATGCCTGAATGTAAAATATAAAGAGTCGAGAGGTTTGCTTCTGGAAGTTCGCAGCAAAATTATCCTAAGTCTCCCCTTCTTCCTCAACGGGAAGGATTTCCACTAGAATATTTGATTTATACAACCACTTGTACAAACCCGATCCAACAGCCTGCAGCTGCAAGAACTTCTAGCAATCAACCAACGAATCCAGACCCACGGTCTGGTTCACGAATACAATAGACTCAGCAATGAGTTGGTTGTGCTAATCTAGCACTCTACACTCTTTGTTTATGATTTACAATGAAAGCTCAAGACTACATACTGTGTGTATAGAAGACTGTGTGACACAAGAAATAGAATAAGCAATCTGTGCGTGTGTCACTAGTTGTGAGCTGGTTCAATAAGATGAACTCTGCTTTTGCTAGTAAAGGCTAGTTAGATCGTAAGTTCGATTGTTGTTCTGATGTATTTCGTAACCTCTTCACAGCTGATCTTCTCTTCTATATATAACCTTTGGATACAACGGTAATAAATTAACCAGTAGACACTTCGATTGTATCCAAATTGAAAAACTTGTGGCGTCTTAAATATTTGTAATATGTTTGTACATCTCCATTAAATGCATTGCCCTTTTTAGCAACTCTGCACCGTCTTCAGTTTGAATCGTATCTCTGGATATCTAGTATTAGCTCAACGTAGTTTCAACGACTATAAATCACTGCAGAGAGGTTAAATGTATCACATTAAACTGTACGTATCTTCAAACGTTTCGAAATTCAATTTGCTACGTTGTCCTTAACTCAGCTGGGTTCCCGATCTGGTTTCTGAAAGTTGAGCTTTTTTTCTTGATCGAGTTCTGAGCTTGATTAAGTCCAATCTGCTTTGAATATTCTGCTCATATCTTTATTCTGTACTGATTTAGATACCAATCCTTGTACACTCATATCCTCAGTTCTATAACACTTGTAGAACCGATCTGATTCAAGCTGGTTTACTTAATTGCTCTTCCAGCTGGTTTGTTATACCACTTATCACTCCAGCTGGTCTATTATACCACTTATCACTACCACTGTTTTCTCAATTGTAAATCACTGTTTTGCTGCTATTCTTGGACTGATATAATTTCAACACTTATCTGTTTCTGTTCTTTGAGTTTGCTCAACCGATATGTCCTTACCCGGCTAAGCATCTTTGGACTGGTTTGACCTCAATCAGCATGACCAAAAATACCTTTGCTAGTTTGTCCTTAACCAGCGCAACTAAATATCCTGAGCTGGTTTGACCTTAACCAGCTTGACTCTGCTCTGATCTGGTTTCTACGTCCAATTATGTAAGCTTTGTTCAGATCTTGTCCCTTTGAGTTGATTAATATCTTTTATTTGTCTTCACAAAAACTTCTGAAATTAACTCTAACAATTTCCCTCTTTTTGGTGATGACAAAACTTTGGTCGAAAAAAAGAGATTTTATTATCTGTTAAACACTTTATAGTAATCAGCTATAAAAAATTTTCTCATTCCTATACGAAAATTACTAAGCCTGCCCTTGTGAAAACCATTTTCTCTTTCTACTGCTGCTCGTCCCTTCACCCCTTTTACTGCTTGGTCCTGGCCCTTCCCCCTTTTTGCTAAGCATGCCCTTGTCAAAACCATTTTCTCTTTTTACTGCTGCTCGTCCCTTCACCCCTTTTACTGCTTGGTCCTGGTCCTTCCCCCTTTTTGCTGCTAGGTCCTTCCCCCTTTTTGGCATCATGCAACTCTTTTATACATTCGACCATTTCAGCAAGCTGCGATTTCACCAATGCAAGTTCATCCACAAGCTTCTGTTGACTGTCTGCATAATGACGAACCATATTAGTCTCTAGCCCGTCGATTTTGGCTTCCAGCCCGTCAACCCTGGTGTCGAGCTGGCGTTTAAACAACAATGTGGTTTCCTTTGCGATGTAAGTATCATGCTGTATACGATTGACCTGTAAGGTGAGGGAAGATACATTATCTTGCGGAGACTTGAGCTCTTTGGTATTTCCATAAACTTGGGGGTTGGAAGACCTATAAGCTGCGGACCAGCTTGGGAAACGGCTTCTGCTTTATTCCGACTGTTATTATCTTCGCGTTGCTCTGTATATACAACCATCTGCAACTTAGATGGACTGGGACCCTGATGGTCCGTATTATTCTCCTCTGAATCGAAACTGGAACGATTATTGAAACTAGGGCTCAAACTCAAACTGGGATCGGCACTGGAATAGCGACCAAAATTGTCCATGCTATCCTCATTGTAGAGCGAAATGCGCCAAGAAGAACCATAGCTTGAACTTTCTTGTGGTTGGTCCTCTTTCTCAGGAGCCGGTTGCTCCAGGACTTGGTTTCCATCAACAGAACCCAACTGTTCCTTCTCTGTATCCTCCACCTGCTCAACAATCCGATCAACCACCTCAATCTGTCCCTCCGCTGTTGACTCTGGATTCTTAGGCTCCAGCTGCTGATCTGTTTGCTTATCCGGAATTGAGTTGCAGAGCTGCACAAGATGAGCATTAAATTCTTCCCAAGTCAAGCATGGATTGAAATCCGAAGATCCAACTCGATCTGCAGATCACTCATTATAGGTGACTGGCAGACCAGCTCCAGCTTGGAACAGGTTGATGCTATTTCTGGTTTTGGCCAATTCAGCCTCGAGCATGCGAATAGCCATAATGTACTGGTTGGCTGATGGCTTATCCTTGTGAAATTCTTTCCAATTCTTAGCAACAGCTTCACGCAAATACAGCTCCACTATATTGAACTAGACAATCTCCCTTCTCTGGAGCAGCTCACTGACCTTATCCGTCTCTACCCATGCAAACAATTTATTCTCAGTCTTCGCAAATTCTTGCACGAACTTCATAGACGGGATCTTGTCCAAACGATAATTAGTGCGGAACCTACACCACTGATCAAAGACTCGGAGTTGGCACTCTTCTTGCTCCCTTGTGTTCTGAATGACCAGCAGGTAGTGTTCCTCTACTAGATTTGGTCGATCAAGATGGGGAAGGACTCCCTTGCCTTTATCCATTGGGTCAATCTTTGGAAGAAAGTGTGTGACCCAGTTGATCTCCCGGGTCTCAATGGGAGCATATACATCCTTGCCAGTATATGTTGTAGGCTTCTGAGCTGGTTGGGCAGGTTCATGCCTTGTCTCCGTAGAAACCTCCCGGTTGCCAGCCCCATTCTCCACCTCTGGAATAGACTCCTCACGCTCTCCCCGAGCAACTGTAGAAACATTTCCATCCTGGCTCTCATTCGCTGGAGTTGTCCCTACATGACCTTCGAGACCACCAGCAGTAGACTTTGCTTGCTCTTCCTGAGCAACAGTGAAAATATTGCCATCTTGGCTCTTCTTTTCAGTTTGGTTCTCATACTACATACGCTCTTCTTGCTCACGACGTTGGAGGCTTCATTCCTACACTCCATATGCTCGTCCTGTTCATGAGTGTTGGAGACATCACCAGCATTCATCTCCAACTCTGGAGGTGTTGCCACAGTAGCCTCTGTTCCACCAGCGGTTGACCCCTCGTCACCCCCGGCTGGTATTTCAGGGATTGGACCAGGTCGGGACTCCACTTGAGGGTCATTAGTGGTTGGCACCTTCTTGGCTCGCTTGGTCTTGTGCTTCTTCGTTATCAGCACAGGCGGAACAGATACAGTAGCTTTCGAGTTAGTTGACTCAACCACTTGCCTTCGCTTGTCGCCACGTTTCTTCAAGTTGGCCAGCGTGCACGAGTCTTCGTCAGAGCTGGTCCCAGACTTAGACTTTGTTGGAGCAGCTTGGCCCGACCCCCAGCCTCCACTGGCTGTTGTTCACTCACCTTCTTCACTTTCTCCTTCTTCTTTTTCGGCTTCTCCACAGCCGCTTTTTCTGCCTTCTTCTGCTTACTGGCTTACCTCTCAGCCCTGTTAGAAGGAATACTATCTGCAGTCGATTGATGCTCACTGGCAATAGCCCCCAACATCTTGCTGGTTTCGCCTCTGGCAGTCAGATTTTTCTTGATAAACCTCTGCATTGATTTGTTTGTTAGCACTTTTTGTGGATGGAGCTTGACTGATTCCCCGAGGTCGGCCTTGACCAGACGCTCCAATAGTACACTCAGCTAGACGGTGAAACCCTATGACTGACGAGTAGGGTTTTTCACCATAGCAGTCAACACTTGAAACAACACATGTGCCCAGTTCACCTTTAACCAAGCAGTGATGGCTACCATCAAATCGAACTTCTCACTGGTAACCATGTCGAAGGACCCATCCTTTGCACACAGCGCCTTAGCCACAATATCATGTGGAAGACGATATTCCAATTTCATTTCTTTCTTTTTCTTGGCGCCCTGAATGGCACATCAGATCTAGAAAACCTACCCCGCATCTCAACCACTATCTGATTCCGAATATCCAGAAAGCTTGACATCCCCTCAGTGGGTAGCCCAAACGCTTCAGCAAAAGCTTCCTTCGTGCGGCAATTTTCTATTGGAGACGAAACTAACAATTGTTCCTGCTATCACCTTCGCATTAGCGAAGAACTCGACCATAGAATTCTCATATACAGAACCAGATCCTGCTAGAAACCCTTCAAGCCTTGTGTCCATCGGGGACTTGAACATTCGTGCCATTCCAGTGGATTTCATAGTGATCACTGATGCGAAATCCACCTGCATTGCATTGACAAAGAAAGATGCGAACATTTCTGATAATAAAGGGTTAGTAATTTGGAAAAATTTGCAAGAGAATGCACGAAGAATGCAGTAAATTTGTTTGCTATATTGCAAGATTGCGCAAAAATTTTAAAGCGTACTGTAAAAGTAATAAGAAACTTTTTTATGTACGAACGGGGAGAGAGAAGGTTTGTACTAGACACGTGTCATCATCATATTAAAGAGTCAATTGAAATTCCAGAAAGATGACCGTCCGATTTAAATACGTTTTAGAAGCAACCCAATCTCTACCGTTCGATTTCATATACCAGACCAGCACGGTGCTGACTAGCTCAAAGACAAACAGCGGACTTTTAAGTTATCTGTTTGAATTAAATTGTTCCCCATGATTCCATGCATGCAGAACACAATCATGACATATCCAAGAGACCTAAAATGTTTCTAGGGTAAGAACACTTAGCGTCCGACAGAGGCTTGGTGAAGATATCAGCTACTTGCTGATCCGTTGGTACATGCTCCACCCGAACGTCTTTCTTTAGCATGTGATCTCGAATGAAATGGTGTCACATGTCAATGTGCTTGGTTCTAGAATGCAACACGGGGTTTTGAGTGATTGCGATCGCACTAGTGTTGTCACATAAGATGGGTGCTTCTTGTGCATCGACGCCATAGTCACGGAGTTGTTGTTGAATTCATAGCATTTTATCGCAACAGCTTCCAGCTGCGAGGTACTCTGCCTCAGCGGTGGATGCCAAAAATCGAAAAGTTACACTTGTGCTACGTTGATCGATCTTGAAACCTTCGTAGTCTGCATCGCTATAACCAATAAAATTTAAACTTGAGTCTTTGGGATACCAAATACCCACGTTCTGCATGCCTTTAAAATATTTAAAAATACGTTTAACACATGTAGTGAGACTGTTTTGGATCGGCTTGAAACCTGGCACACTGTTAGAGTAGATGCCCAACTAGCCAACTTGTGGCGTGTGGGTTTTCATTGACTCTTGTACAAACGATCTTTATATATGATATTCGCATTCTTTTATATGGCATTCTTTACTTTCATTATGTGTGTAATGATTTACAATTGTGTTGAGTAAAGACCTAGATTACACTAAAGCGTATGTTAGATGTGATAGTGGGTATGACGGCTATCATGAAACACATCTAATAGTCGCTGTGTATTCTGAACATGTTCCTAGTCGATTGGGCCGTCAAAACGTGGATAAGGCCGCCGAGTTCGAGACTAGTATCTGCGATGCGCACACATACAGACCGAGAACATAATATCTGGTCTGCTTGCAGTGAGGTATAAAAGTAGACCAATCATCCCGTGATGCATGGTTACCTCAACTGCAGTTCTAGCTTTGTCTTTATCCAGCTTTATGGAGGCACTCATTGGAGTAGCTAATGACGAACAATTTTCCATACCGAATTTCTTCAGAAGCTCCTTGGTGTACTTAGCTTGATTGATGAAAATCCCATCTTCAAGCTGTTTGACTTGCAAGAATAGGAAAAATGTCAGCTCCCCCATCATGCTCATCTCGAATTTATCCTGCATAAGCTTGGAAAATTTGTCGCAAAGCTTGGAATTAGTAGGGCCAAAGATAATATCATCAACATAACTAACAAGATATGATCATTTTCACGAATTTAAACAGTGTCTTGTCGACAGAACCAATAACAAAATCATGGTCTATCAGAAATTTAGACAGAGTATCATACCAAGCTCTGGGAACTTGTTTCAGACCATACAACGCTTTATCAAGCTTGTACACATACTCTGGTCTGGTATGATCTACGAAGCCAAAAGTTTGTGTAACATACACATCCTCATTCAAGATGTTAATTAAGAATGCACTTTTGACATCCATCTGATAAACTCTGAAATTCTTAAATGATGCATATGCAAGAAAGATTCTGATGACTTAAATTCTAGGTATGGGTGCGAAGGATTCTTCAAAATCTATTCCTTCCTCTTGCATATAGCCTTGCTACCAGCCTGACCTTGTTTCGAACTAAATTTCCATGTTCATCTAGTTTATTCCTAAAGACCCATTTAGTGTGTGGCACCCACGCCCATGGGAGCCAACGGATTGTATAAAAAGAAATAAGAGAAATGGAAGGGCTGAAATTGATATGCAGCAAGCTGTAAAATTCAAAGAATAAACAGTTGGCGCCAAAATTTAAAACATCTTCCAAAATAAAATTCTAAATGCGAAATGCAATTGCGAGATTAAAACTTTCGGAATTCTTTCTGAATCCACTATTGTTGTAATGGATCTTAATACAGATTGGCAAAAGATCAAAAACAACAACAATAAAATGAACGTTTTGGAACCACTGCCCTTCGATAAACACCCACACACCACAGCTGGATCAGCTCCCGCCTCCCGCCTGCCCCAGATCTGACTCACCTGTACCAAGAAAGCTAGTGAGCCTAGGGGCTCAGCAAGCAAAACTGAGAATAACAAGAGCACAATATGCAGGCAGACACAATACGTAAGATATCATAGTTTAAAGGAAGTCATTTAAACATAATTCAATCGTAAACATCTGCTCTGGGAGAACTCAGATCTCAACATTATTTTCTTTAGACTTATGACTCAGAAGCTCTCCTTAGGTCCCGTCGCACTTGATCAAGTTACTTCTGAATTCAGTTACTATATGGCGAAATTCGCCCTGTATGAAGGGGCAACTGTCACGCTCGACTGCTGCTCACCCTTCCTATATGGACCGTCTGTTATTTTTGCCATAAATCTTAAAATGAACATTTTCTTCCTTTAAACAACATCTGGATGAAATCAGATTCAACATCGGGGTTCACTTCATTTTAAAACTCATTTTCTCACAAAATAGCATTTTCACTGAGCAGCCAGCTAGGACTAGGGAGAACAGATGTCTGAATGAAATAGTGTCTAGGTACGGGATACAATTCAGATGTTAGAGACAGCTGTGACTCGGGGAACACTATCGCTAACAGGAAGTTCAGATGTTAGAGTGTAAATGCTGTCGCTAAAGAGGAATTCAGATGTCGCCAGAGGATAGCGTTTAGAAACTGTCTAGGAAATAATAATGTATAGATGTAACAACAGATTTTGGCCTCGGTCAACTCAGATGTCAACGAATTGGGTTGGTCAACTCAGATGTCAACGAATTGGGTTGGTCAACTCAGATGTCAACGAAGACAACACTATACACAAGGTCGTTCAGATGTCAATACAACTGGATTGGTCAACTCAGATGTCAACGAATTGGGTTGGTCAACTCAGATGTCACACAAAGGTAAAATGGTCGATAACATGAAATCTGAACAAACTTGGATATGAAGCAAAACTGGAAAATGGTATAAAAACATGTGTTACTGTGAAATCTTTTTGCTAATCTACGAAACAAAAATCTGGCTATGGAACTAGTGCTGTAGTATTTACGAACGACAACCAGAGATACCAGTTCTTCTTATCAAACCAGAACAACATCCCGATTCGACCAGCATCACCGATTACCTGGAGTCAAGTTCAAACACAGCCATTCACCAGAAGAAGAACTTTGTGACTGTACATTGAACTGGAATATGTCATGCTCAGCAATGTAAACAACATCTTTTGCGTAAAACATCATTTGAGTTTCTGACGGAAACTAACTGTGAACCCGAAACAACATACATATTTTTCAAAACCAACAGAGGCATGAACAATAACTGAAACTGAACATAACTCAGGCAAGCAATCACAGAACTGAAAGGAATCAATATATGCTTTCATGGCGTAGCAAGAATCAGATTTACTTTCCTTAATACTGGGAACACAGAGCACAGCAGGTCACCACAGCAAGTCTCCTCAAGCACAACGACGAGCTCCACTGGTTTTAGATGAAAATGAAAGTTTCTTGCAAATAATGGAACTTATAGTTCATAAGGACAATAGGAATGGGAGTTGGTGGATGTCAGGGGAAAACACTTGAGTAGTCATGGTGTACCATGCTTAATTC